>JACEGR010000313.1:0-304648 GCA_014170235.1 Listronotus bonariensis
TGACTATATTAGGTTTTTTTCTTGTGAAAAAGTATGGAATAATTGTGGTTGGTTTATTTTTGTACAGTTGTGCAATGTGTAAAATCTCTTATCTTTAATGAGCTGCTTTTTATTAAGCCGAAATCGCGGTCACAAGGCATGAAGGAATGTCCTCTTATTGGAAACTCTTGAATGTTCAAATCATCTTTGCTTAATCAAATTCATTAAGAACCGTATAATATACTGGTGTTTTTGTTTTGTCCACAATAATTATCACAAAATTTATGAAATTTTTTATACTTCTGTAACTCGCCTTGATCAAGGTAATGCTTCAAAAATAAAGACACTTCGTTTGCTCATTTACCTGCCTTCCCCTCATGGATCACCTAGCAAGTCATATTTGAAATTTACCTCAGAAAGGAGGTACCTCCCGGACATGCCCATTTTCTGCGGTAAATGAAAATTTATTCGGTACACAACATCAAGCCTGTTAATGCAATAAGTACTGTTTCTGCTGTAAATCATGTATTTAGCTCTGAAGACCAATAAAATACATGTCAATTTTGTAAAAAATGGACATGTCCCCTTGTTAAAGTTAGCGATTTAATTTTAGAAGTATCAAATGTAATTTTAAATTTGAAATGTTCCAAAAGAAGCGTAAAACTTTTTCGTTTTAAAATTGGTATCAATAACGAGAAAATATTTTAGAAATTTAAAATTTTATATTTAAATGCCCAAAGGAAAAAAAATTATTGGATATGTTTTTAGGAAAGCTGCTTGATAATATTTTAAGACAATTTATATTTATATGTCAATTTATATATTTTTATTTTCCTGATATTGTACTGTTTAACTAATATATACCTACCGAGTGACTGAGCGGACATAGCGGATACAGGGTGTCCGACTTGCCAGGCGAGCTGAAGGTGTGGCTGATTTGGATGGCCACATTTCCAAAACTAATAAAGTTAGATGTACCTTATGTGGTGTTTTATTAAAGCTCTTTTAAAGATCTTTTTAACGGTGATACTGGTGATAATATACAGGGTAAAAAAAAGTGTATTTTTTTAAAGGCATTCTGTATATTATATTACCATTAAAAAGATCTTAAAAAGAGCTGTAAGAAAATACGACATTAGGTCAATCTAACTTTATTAATTTTGAAAATATGGCCATCCAAATCAGCCACACCTTTCAGTTCGCCTGGCAAGTACTTGTGTTCATCGAACACGCCAGTTTATTTTTTTCAAACCTTACTATGAATAAACTAAGTCCTAGAAAAATTCAAGATTACAGCTTTAAGTCCTAGAAAAATTTCAAGATTACAGCTTTAAGTCTTTTTGTTTTTCATATTTTTTTAAACTTTTAAAAATATACAGGGTGATAATGCACGGCTGATGCCTGCCAGGTTATGATTTTCGTACTTAGCATCCAATGACTCATCAATATCCAAATTTCTAGCCTTACAGGTCTAACGTTACTCGAAGGGTTCACTAGCTTTAAAATTATTATTTAAAAAGATTTTTGACAGATTATTAGGTATAATGTATTTTTACATTGGTTTGGCCTCTGTGATGCCAGTCGACGGTGAATAAATATTGACATTGATATTTTGACAAAAATTCCTGAAGTATCTCGCATAATTCGAAAATGAAAGTAGAACAGCAAATTTTTGTATGTTTATTGTATAAAATATTGTGCCGTATCACCTCGTATATAAAAACACCTCTTCGTTTTTTATACCTTTCATTAACAATCGAACGTAACTATGGTTACAACGACGAAATCTTTACTTGTCAATGTCTCGAAGTTTACAGCACAAAAGACGTATCTACAGGGTGTCCGGGAAAATGTGGGAAATCTCTCGCACACATATGGAACAGATGAAAATAACACGACAAGTTCCTATAAAATTTTTCCGTTTAAGCCCCCCTGCGGAGATATGATCCCCTAAAGGGGGCAGCTAGAAATCGATTTTTCGTGAATAACTTTTAAAGCGCTCTGTATAATTTGATAATATTTTAGTACGATGCATACTAGTAAAGACCTCTTAAAATAGTGCCCTTGAAACTTATGTCGCTTCTTTAGTTTGCCAGGGACGGACTAGTTTTCGCACATTATTGATAATATTTTTTACGCCCTGTATGGTGAAGACACAAAAAATATGTTTTTGGGTAGTTTAAACCTTTTGCTAAAAAAAGGTACTCTTGTTTGACATCGATAAAATGAGCCGTTTTCGAGTAAAAAATTATTTTAACAATAAGAGTTTATTTTTGTTTAATAATACAATATTTTATTTTCGATGTAATTTGTAATTTTTGATTCAGTATTGAAGTCCTCTCGTAGCAGGTCAGGAATTTGTTGCAAATTGTATTGTTAAAATAATTTTTTACTCGAAAACGGGTCATTTTATCGATGTCAAACAAGAGTACCTTTTTTTAGCAAAAGGTTTAAACTACCCAAAAACATATTTTTTGTGTCTTCACCATACAGGGCGTAAAAAATATTATCAACAATGTGCGAAAACTAGTCCGTCCCTGGTAAACTAAAGAAGCGACATAAGTTTCAAAGGCACTATTTTAAGAGGTCTTTACTAGTATGCATCGTACTAAAATATTATCAAATTATACAGAGCGCTTTAAAAGTTATTCACGAAAGATCGATTTCTAGCTGCCCCCTTTAGGGGATCATATCTCCGCAGGTGGGGCTTAAACGAAAAAATTTTATAGGAACTTGTCGTGTTATTTTCATCTGTTCCATACGTGTGCGAGAGATTTCCCACATTTTCCCGGACACCCTGTATACTAACTCAAATCAGAGGTTTCCGTCTCCCTTTTATAGTGTGGTGGAAGAGTGAAGAATAATCTAGAATTTTGGAGAAACATCGCGAAAATTCTATAGTACAGGATGGCATAAAAGTTCTCAATGAATAATTCGGGCGTTTTCGGAAACCTTCGAAACTGATAAAACAACTTGGAAAATCTAAGGTAAATTATTCAAATAAATTATCAGACTAAATTAAACGGTCCTAACTTAATACAATTCTATAAACTAAAAACACGTATTTTTAATGTCTGTAACATTGCCCCCTCCCAAGTTTTGATCGTCTCGATCAAGTATCTTCATGGTCTTGATAGCAGCTTAGCATTTTTAGATGTACTTCTTTCATTATACCGTGTCACCACTTTACATGGTCCCTTTCATGACTTCTGTAGTTTTGGTGAACGCCCCTTGGTTCTTCTCGTATTGTATAACCAAACGTTTTCACCTTCTTCTGAGTCTTCAAACCTTGCTTGAATAATGCTCCCTGAACTTGGCGGTAATGTGACATCTTCTGCAAGTACCACTTCTCGAATTGATGTTACATTACTTTTTAAAAATCTCATCACAATTGCTTCATTGTTAGTTCTCAGTACCCGTTGTGGAAGATCTAGTACAAACTTCTGATTTTCCATAATGTCAAGGCCAAGAATAAGTTCGTCCATTATATGGGCAACAAACACAACCTGTGTAAATTTTATTGTTCCTAGGGTAATTCTAGCTTCGTGTATGCCTTGAACTGGTATGACTTCACCATTGGCAGTTTCCAAAATATAATTCTTCTCAGGTCGGAATATTTTGCAGTGGAATATGATGTTCGGCCTCACGATGGTATGTGTAGAACCAGTATCTAGTACCATCTCACATTCTCGACCGCATACATTTCCAGGTATTACCAAGCTGGAGCCATTGTTCTGTAACCGGGATACCCTAATTGTTGTTGCTGATGATTCTTGGTAACACTTAGCTAGCTCCTGCCCCTTGAACTGGGAGTCCTCTGCACTACTAGAAGAGGTCTGAAAACTGGAGCAATTTCTCTGTATATGCTCCTCTTTACCACACTTCCAACAACGGATGATATTTCTTCTTCTAAATGTAATTCTGTTGTCTTTTTCAGTTTGTTGATTACGTATGATTTCTTGCAACTCCTGTATTACTCTGGTCAAATTATTATTTGGATTGCCATCTTTTGGTGGATAATTTGTTCTTCCAAGTCTTGCCTGAGTTCTGGATGTTCGCTTTGCTGTTTCAAACTGAAGTGCGTAAACAAGAGCTTCAGAAATTTTCTTAAGGTTGGCCATTCTTAATGCTTGACTCATATCTGGATCACGTAGACCTTCAATGAAACTGCCCACAGCTAGTTCTTGTTTTATTTCTTCCGGGTAGGCTGGATATGACAGGTTAATTAGATGTACAATATTCTGCTTCATACTCCTGGAGACTTTCGTTGTATTTCTGTCTTCGTCCATGGAGCTGCGCCTTATAGACTTCTTGTAGATGGGTTTCGCCGTACCTCATCTTCAGAAACATGACAATCGATTCATAATCGGACAACTTTTCTTCGGGAATGTTTCTTAACACCTCCATGGCTTTTCCTCGAAGAGCAAATACAAGAGCTTGTGCTCTTTTTGTTGGACTCCAGTTGTTGCCGTTTGAAGCTGCTTCAAATTGTCTAAGGTACGTAACCAACGGTACCTTTCCGTCAAAAGTTGGTGGTTTCATAACAGTTGCTGGAGTACCACATCCTGAGACTACACCTGTACTGGCAATATTTGTAATTTGCCGCTGTAATTGTTGAACTTCCTGTTGCATTTGCTCTTTGACTTGTTGAACTTGATCTTGGACTAGCTGCACTTGACTTTGAACCAATTGCACAGTCTGCTGCATTTTTCTTCCACTTCTTTAACATCCTCTTTGGTAAGTTTTAACTCAAGCAACATCATTTCATCTTGACTGTTATAAAATTCCCCTTTTAGATTTATTCTGATCTTCACTATCATCTCTTTTAATTCTTGTTTCATTTCTTCTTGACTGGTTCGAATTTCAAGCTTTATTTCTTCTAAACTAGACTTCATTTCGTTTTTAAAGTCTTCTTGTTTTTCTATCATGAGTTTCATAAGTGTACATATTTCCTCCATAGCTTCAGTCTGCCTTCTTGCTCCTACTGGCATCCAATCTTCGTAACCACTTCGGCTTCCTCGGGTAATCTCGTTTCGCTTCACTTTCTTCCGGTGACTTCGTTCCGCTTCTGACACCAAATGTTCCGTATCACCTCGTATATAAAAACACCTCTTCGTTTTTTTATACCTTTTATTAACAATCGAACGTAACTATGGTTACAACGACGAAATCTTTACTTGTCAATGTCTCGAAGTTTACAGCACAAAAGACGAATCTATACTAACTCAAATCAAAGGTTTCCGTCGCCCTTTTATAGAGTGGTGGAAGGGTGAAGAATAATCTAGAATTTTGGAGAAATATCGCGAAAATTCCATAGTACAGGTTGGCATAAAAGTTCTCAATGAATGATTCGGGCGTTTTCGTAAACCTTCGAAACTAAAACACGTATTTTTAATGTCTGTAACAATATTGTGGAGTTCTGAAAGAGGAAAACTATCCGCTATAGAACCTTTCTAAATTATTTAAATATTTAAAAGCCAAGGGCGTAGCCAGGATTTTTTCTATCTAAGAAGTGATATGTGACCAATACTAAATATACAGGGTGTTACAGAATGTTGAAAAAAAGGAAAATTTTTATGTATAAACATGGTCCCATATATCATATCAAAAACCGAAATGTTTACGGCGATCGGTGACGAAAACGTCAATCTATAAATTCAGCTTAAGGCTCTATAACTCTTAAACTTAAGGCGATTGTGCCCATAAAAATATTTGAGAAGCTCCAAATCAAAACGCAGTTTTTAATAAAACACAATTTTTAGAATACCTTACAATTTTTAACGCGCGTTTTCTATTTATGAATTTTAAAAAGTGTTTGTATCACTGATCTCGATGGATAGCCAATACTTGTTACCTGCGCGAAACAAAAGTTACAAGTTATGGGCGAAAAATAAGTTTGTGCGCTAGCTCCTCGAAGGGAAACGCGCCTGGCGCCAAACAAAGTATCGGGCAGAATCATCTGAATTTATCGCCGCTTTTCCGTTTGAAGGACGTTAAATCAGCACCGTATTTAAATAAATTTTTAAAATACAGTTACATCAAAAACGTCTAATACGTTATATGTCAATTGTTGCCGTATTTAAGAAAAAAGTATTAAAAGCAGTCCCAAATCTAGGAGGGGTGGGGGGCAAACGGTGGTGTCTGCCACGGGTGACACCTTCAAGGGGCGGCAATTTGAAACAAGGAATGTATAAGAAAGTGGCGATTGTAAGAGAAAAAGTTTTTTTTTTTTGGTCGTCTTTTAATTTGTTAATATACATAGGTAATTTAAAAAGAAGCATTTTTTTGCTCCTCAAATTTGCTCAATAAAATGGCCGAGCGGGGCGGCATACAGAAAGTTTTGCCCCTCGTTACAAAAATAAAGATCCGGGGCTAATTAAACGAAAGTTAAATAAGTAAGTATATCAACTAAATGTACTACATAAGTTTTAACAATGTAACTGAATTAATGAAATGTTATCACCTGATTTGCTACTCTGACAGTTTTTAATAATTAAAACGTAATAAGTATTTGGTAAAATATTCTAATAATAATATTGACAAAAGCGTTTAGGTTATTTATTGTAGCAACATTTTAAATTTCGTTTTTAAACCTCTCTGTAATATGTTCTGTACTCTAAAGGTGTAATGATATGTAAATGTCCATTTTTTCTCTAGCTAAATTTTATATTATTAATTTGGCCACCATAATACTTTATTTAATTCTCTTTTTAGGGATTTTTATCACTATAGGTTAGCGGTCAATTAAAAAAAATTATGCCATTATTAGAAGTTGTTTGACGGAGATTCTCCTGCTCTGATATTGCGAAATCACGACATTGTTTTTTGGCCGATTCCTTTTTGTCTCCTTTATCTTGCTTCGACTTACATTATTCTACAAAATGAAACAAAAGTATTGGACCCAGATATTTGATGTATGCTAAATTCTAACCCTAAAATATCGGAATATAAAATCAGAAATTTTTTAACGCTTTTTTGCAAAGTACTATATATTAGTGGATGCTAAAGCAAAATTTAACCTTAATTTAAGTTCAGAACATAAATAAAAAACGTATTTGGCATATCTGAGCCACCATCACTTTTTCTTTAGGATCAGGAAAAAATTGTGACTTTTCTGATCACGCATTCATGTTTAGTAGTCCAAAATACATCACAGAATCTGGGTCATATACTTTTTTTTATTTTATCAAGTGACATAAAACTCACGATATTAAGTTATTATTTCTGTCAACGTGACCCAGGTAATCCGTTTACCTTTTCTTCAGAGATAATATAACAAATCTTTGTCCTTATTCATTGTTGACGTATCGTGTCCATGATATTTTTTTATATCACTACCCAATTTATATCCCTAAAGAAATGTAAAATAATATACATTTTTATATAAATATATAACGAATATTTTTCTTTACACATTAAAATACTGAGATTTTAAGATTTTTAAAATTATTTAATGATTTAGAAAAGAAAGTCCGGTACTGGACATGACTTTTTAATGCGCATGTAATACCAAGGACCTTCCGGTGGGCCTCGAGTTTGTTTACTGCGGGAGGTCGTAAAAATCCGCAAACGGCAACTAGGCTCTGTCTATCTAAATGTGGGATATCTATGGTGTGTATCAAAAAATGATATATTTATATATTTATATTAAAATATGTTTTAATTAAAAAACTTTTTAAACATAAATAATAAAACGCGAAGTTAAAATTGTAAAACACTTTTGAAATTGTGTTTTATCAAAAACTGCGTTTTGATTTGGAGCTCCTTATTTAATCATGGCGTCAAGAACTACAACTTATCAAGTTTTGTTTTAAAATAAACCGAAACCACTTTTCATAAGGATTGGGCGGGGTCCTTTATGCTTTAATTAAAGGATATCTGCCTAAAAAAAACTAGTTAGGAAATACTTACTTTCTTACAGCCGAAATAGTCTCCTTATTTTTAAATTTTCGGAAACGATCAGTATAGGTCAAAGTCTTCATAAACACATCTGAAAATTCCTGCTCGTCCTCTGCCGATTCATTTTGCGCTTTTCTGTGTTCCAGCAGCATATGCACCTCAGAGATTAGGAGCGTTTCGGCATTTTCAAATTCTTGAAAAAAAATAAATTCCAGTATTTGCATACATTTAATATATTGTTGCAAGGGTAGATTATCCCTTCATCATGTACCGGGTGTTAAGTTACACCCCCTTAACTTTTTATTTTTTATCGTACAAAATAATGAAAAACATCAGCCTATTGGCTTTTCAAATTAAGCAACTTGGTATCGTTGTTGGCGAAATAATTTTGACTACTTTATCTAAAACTAAATCCGTTGCACGTCACTAACCTGCAAATTTGCCCTGTTCATTGGTCATGAGAATCTGAGTTTTTTGAAAGGAACAAAGCTTTTTGGTTAAAGAATTTGTTGATTTTAGAATGTCATAATTTTTATTACAAAAATGAAGTAATAACTACAATTTAAGGATCAAAGTCAGAGTCTCAAATTTGTTATATCACTACCCAATTTATATACAAATTTGAGACTCTGACTTTGATCCTTAAATTGTAGTTAAATCTATGTTGAGTCTCTTTGAGAAAATGGACAGATTCTTAAGAATGAAGTAATAACTCAAAAAAGAAAGAATAATTTTATTTTATAAAATCCAGGTAGTAGGTATTACAAATTCAATATAGAAACATGGATTTATCCACTAAAACACTGAATACCTATTAACTGGAATCCATTGAAACTAACTTCTTTTACTGCAGCTACTGGCAACAAAGGTTCCTTATTTTCGCGTTCTTGCTCAAAATAGCCTATTAAAAAAGCAACAAACTCCTTGCATCTACCGTTTAACTGCCTCGGCATTTTTATCTATCTATGTTTGTTTTTAAAAGAACAGATTTAAATCACTACGGACACAAAATTCGAACTCTTGAAAAGGTTCGAAACTGCTAATAACAATAAATACGTTAAAAAACGGAAAATAAGCCGAAGAATGAAGTAACTAATGAATAAACAAAAAATGAAATCGATTGAATCAACGTCAAAAAGCACTGTCAACGTGACAACATTGCAATATTAGGTATTAGAATAACCAACATGGTAGGCTAAAATGCACTAATATAATAGATATTCATGTAATAATGGAGCGTATAGTTTTTTCGCCCAAATAAGCTCCGTCGGCATGATCTACTAATAAAAATGACTCCTTCAAAAGTCGATTGCCTGCAATAAAACGATAAACGGTAAAAAACTATACCTATTTTATACATCTATCTCTTTCTAATGTGTATGGCTAAAAAAAATAAAAAATCCATTTTGTTAGAGATTGTAAACGAATAGCTTTAATATCTATTAGTGATTATATTTTGCTTCGAATGGTATGAAATTTACTAACCTGAAGTTTACATGAAGTGCAACGGATCTAAATTTTAGATAAAGTATAAGTTAGCGCTAAGTGACATTTCATAGTCAAGTTTTGCTTCCTGTTGTTGCACTAAATACGTATTTTTTAATATTTATTTACGATTTTTGAATTGAAGATATGTTCTGTAGTTAGGCGGATTCATTTAATGGATGGTAATTAATTGGGCACACGCTGTTTTGGGCAATCGACATTTCGGTGGCAAGTCTACCACCGGTGTCAAGATAAATTAAATAAAAATAATAAAATTAAAAATTAACTATTGTCTTACTTTTTTTTTCGATTTTTTTCCCCAAATTTAAATACCTTTATTATTAAAAATGTACAAAAAATGTAAAACTTTTTGTTGCATTGTGGTAAGGCTATGCCAGTATTTGACTAAACAATGCTTTACAGTTGCCTCTGTTGACAATTTTTACTTGTATTTATGAATTCAATTGAATAGCTAAAGCTTTTTAAAAATGTGCCGATACCGATATTATATCGGTATCGACAAAAAAATCGTATCGGCCGATCTTTAAATGAGATATCACAAAAAGTTTTAATATGAGTTGTAGGGTCTTCAAACGTGCATGTCCTAAAATATTTTTATGTATAGAGTATCTCAAAAAAAGTTGCAGCAAAGTTAATTTTTTAATTAAATGCGGCTTATTGCAATAACCCGATAAGCCACACATACACAGTCATTTGTTTTATTCTATAATTTATTTAATTATTAATAAAATAATAAGCGATAATAAGAAAGTTTCAAGTATTATTCTTGAAGCTTATTAATTCATAAAAAGTTATTCAAGTTGCACATTTTTTGACTTTAAAATTTAATAAATCTGTATTTTGTGATTTTGGCTTCTTGTGTTATTACAACTAGCCTTTCAATTGTAATCCCTAGTTTTTCATCATAGAAACGGAAATTTTAGTAGCTTAGTTAGCGTAGTCTGATCTTATAAGTGCCAAAATAAAATAGCGTACTATATATAGATACCTTAGTTCGCAAAGGGCTAACTCCATAATTACTAATTTTACAGGAGATATAAAAATGTTTTTGAAATTTTATTAAAATAAATTATTTGGGATTTTGACATTTATTTCATACATGTACCTACATATGAAGGGTTTCTAGCAAAAACCGCATTTGTCAAAAATAGCTTCTCACAGAAAACTAAAAACCTTTTATCTTCTAAGATATTAATTATTTCAAAAGACGGCTCCTGGATGGCTTGTAGATGAAAATACATAATGAAACAATTCATGATGAAGTAAGAAAATGAAAATGAACTTAAAAGAAAACATATTTTATTGAAATATGATAGAAGAAAGTTCACCTAAATAGTAATCATTCGATGTTAAGTACAAATTTAAACTTAGATTCTAAAAACATGAATATCATTTTTTCTACTCGTCACACCCACTGCTGTTACCTTTAGGATCGACGTCGCTTAATTCAGCAATGTTTGATTCTGTTGGTATATTTTCTTTTGCTTAGTACCTTGGCTGAGAGTCTGTAGGTCATTTATTTTTAATGGATTATTGGCTAAAGGTTTTCGGCATAATGAAAAAAGTTAAAGTTCATTGTATAAAGGTATTTTACTTTGACGTATGGATTGTCTCCATGGTCACTATAACTGACCCTTATTTCTGAAAACTTGTTTTTCGCCTGAATGCGATAAATTTTTAACGATTTTAGCTTAATTGGAGGTCGGGGGTTCTTAAGAAAATATTTATCTGTGGATAATTTTATCTTTAATTTCCTGCAAAATCAACACAGGTCAAGACCAGTGCGGTTTTTGCCGAACGATGCATACTATATCTGTACGAATAAGGCTGACAATTGCTGTTTTTGCTCGAAATATTTTTTAGATAACAATAACTGAAAAGTGGACAAATTTGACAAATGCGGTTTTTGTTAGAAACCCTTCATATGTATTGGAAGTTGTTATTTTAAATAAAAATATTGTAGAAATTCAATTTAGTTTAAATGTTATAATATTTTTTGTAATTTGGCTGGTTTTCTTACCAAAAATAAAACAATAATTTAGAGTTGGTCATTTCTACTTTATTAACAAAAATACAAAATTTGCGTTAGTTTTTATTCTATTTTAAAATAAAAATAGGTAGTAGTCTCATAGGGCAAATAAAAATTCTGAAAATCCACCAGTTGAGAATTCCTTAGTTAGTATTTTTACTTTAAAATTATTGTTCTTTTTAGTATAGAGATTTGGTAATTCTGAAATTCTAGTTTCAACAGTATTTATGTGTTAAAAGGGACTTATAAACACCGTGTTTAATAATTTTACCACAATTTAATAATTTTCTTTTTTTTTTATTTCATATAAAATGCTGGTCAGAGCCGTTCCTGGCAGGATGCAGCAGGGACATTTACACGGGGCGGCACAAATTAGGGGCGACATTTTATCAAATAAAGGCCTTATTTGGGGCATGTCAGGTTTAATAAATAATAAAGGTTTAATTCTGTAAATTTTTGCACCAGTGGGGGAGGGCGGCATTGAAGTAGGGATATTCTTTTTATATTTTCTCTTTAAAACTTTTTGAGTTAAAATTTAAATTATCCTGATTTTCTCTAATTCTCCCTTCTTTTTGCAACCATGTATACACTGTGCTATCTTAGCCTGCTACGATTGAAAACGATTAAAAGTGAAGCTATGCAATTTAATGTAAAATACGTAGAAAATAGGGGTTTTAAAACCTGAAAATCAGATATGGTGCGCCACTTTAGCTTTAAATGCAGAATTGTGTGCAAAAAAGTGAAAATATGGTTATATTAAATTTCGTTAAATTAGAGTTGCCGCAACTTTCTAGAAAATTATCTTATGTTGCCTTACTCTATTAACCCTATCATTTTTTAGAACCTAACCTTTTCAGCCACCTTGTGTATTATAAATATTTGTTAAAATACCCAATGATTTGCATATTTTAAGAAATAAACACATTTAAGACTTTTACAAAAGCATAATCATCACAACTTTATTAAATAAGCTAACTAGCGGAGTTAGCCGGCCAATTCCGATGCAAATGTAGTTGTCTGATTTTTCGATAGTTAGTTGTAAGGACATTAGTAAACATTTTGCTGCCATCATTACTGTTTGGAAAACTATGTAGACACCAAAATATTTTAAGGGTTACACATAATATGAAAACCCTAAAACTTTTATAAAAATGTTTGTCATAATTCGTTAAACAACAGAAATACTGCAAGAGGAAATTACGTTTGTTTTTAAACATAGGTCAAAATTGGAAAAGTAAATATTGTGGAGAATAGAATTTTATGTCAAAGCCCAAACTTACAGCATTAAAATAAAAAAATATACGTTTTTAGTCAATATTTTTACACTACGCATTTGCATTTTTAATACTCCGTATAAACCAGGAATAAAATAACAATAGCTTTTTAATTCTCAAGGAAACACAAAAGTTTTTGACAGGCCAAGTATCTGCTACTATCGCTAAAAATTATTTTAGTCGTCAGACGTAAATAAATAGCAAAACAAAAACTGTTTCTGTAACTAAAATTACTCTACACCAAATTTGGACATAAAATAGGCGTGGATGAATAAATATTAGCGAGGACCAAAAAAAAGTCTTTGGTAAACATTCATACATATTTCGTCTGTAGAATACTTACTTATCTTATTTTTTTCATAATACATAAAGATGTTTATCTCTATATGTCACAACAAAAAAACATTCCAGACAACACTTCAATACAGTTGCCCCTTGCTACAACTATAGCTCCATTTTTTTTTTTTTTCGATGCTAGCTGCTACTAGCATTCTAAGTAATATTTGGTAACAATACACAACACGTAAAGTACTATGCATCAAAGGTTCTATAAATGTGATTATAACTCTTTTCTTGATAAAATAAATTTTATTTAAAAATAATATATTTACAATTTGAGATAAACAAGTAATATTGTAGCTGTATTATCACAAAGCCTTTCCAACTATAAACAACTAAACTATTACTAATTTTGGTATATCAAACTACAATGCGTTCAACCAAACTAAACAATAAAATTAAGAATTGATTTTTGTGGGGTTTTAGGCATCAAAATATATCCCTCAGTAACCAAAAAGTCATACAATTTTCTTGTCTTATTAACATCTATCTTAAGCAGCCGTCTTGCAGCTTGCAATTTGACATGCCCCGACCTAGAGTTTTCTGCAAGCAAAATTTCTTTTAATTCTAAATAGGTAACCGGAACTAGCCGCACGTTACTGCACATGTCTCTTTCTTTTTCTGTTAACTTTTCGTATCCTGGCATACCGATGATGTCTAATGGAGTGAATGTTGTTTTCCTTTTTGATAACTTTGGTATTGTTGTAAGACTTGCGTTTTTGTTATTTTTCCAGTTAAACTGCGGTTTTGAACGAAACATTTTTAGTTGTTTTTTATTTTCTTGATGAATTTGTTGCAATTTTAGATACATTCTACCTTCCGCTAGTGTGGTTATTCCTTTTCTTCTTAAGGCCATTAATCTAAAATAAATAATCAGTTATTAAAAAATATAAATATAAAATTTCATTACACTTAAATTTAAGTATTAAGGGAAACACCACCGCGACAGTGTTTTTTTTTTTTTTGTAAGTATCAGTTAATTCGGCATATATTTAACTAGGCTAATATGAATTTTTATTAAAAAATATTAAAAATTTACAAAGTTATTTACATAAACGTAGCATTCAAAATTAATGGCGTCACCTGGTGACCACGTCACAGCAGGGAAAAATCATCTGAAATTAAAAAGCCAAAAATTGTATTAAACTCCACAACATTCGCTATCGCAAGTCGTTTTTAATTTATTTAATTTATTTTTATTTTTTTGACAAAATAAAATGGCGCTGGTTTTTTAATTTTGCACTTTTTTGACCTTTTTTCAACATGTGTTAAAAAATACAAATTTTTAAAATTTATAAAAATCGGCTACGACCTGCGACAGCGTGGTTAAATAAAATGATCAGATGATTTTTCATTGTTGTATCGTGGTCACCAGGTGACGCCACTAATTTTAAATGCCCTTAAGGTTATTTAAATAACTTTGTAAATTTTTAATATGTTTTAAGAAAAATTTATATCAACATAGTTAAATATATACTGAATAAACTCCTTTTGTTCGATCCTCAAATACTTAATCTTACTAACAAAAAAACACGAAAATCGGTTATTTTTAGCCCTGTCACAGTGGTGTTCCCCATGTATTTCAATTTTACAACTTGAATGAGATGGACATACTGAGAAACCTGGCCAGCGATAACTAAAAAGTAAAACAGAAATTAAAAGTAAAAAAACAATTTTAAAAACAACCTTTATATAAAATGCCCTAAAAAGAATTAAATAATATTTTTTCTTCAAAATTTTTACTAGTCACATACAGTGTCTACTTAAGTTCGCACCATATGGAAAACTTTTTTATTATTAATTTTACGAAAAAGTTATTCTTTATAAAAAGTCGTGCATGGTCTAAAATCAATCGTCAGATATAAAAAAATTTCCTTGATGTTCGAGGTATCGCAAAAACTATGAATTTTTCTGGAGAAAAAAGTACTCTTACCTTTGACAATATCAAATAATATTATAAGTAAATAATATTAAGAAAAAATGTTTAGAATTAAAAATAAGTTTCATATATGCAAATCTATTTCATTACAAGAAAAACTTTTTTTTGGTTTCTATACAATAACGGTAAAAAAATTATTTATGTACGTAAGTGTATACTTATTTCGAAATGTAAAGTTTAAAGAAAACCTAAGAACTGTCAAAACAGCAAAAAGTCTCACAAACGCTCCTTAGAAATAAAAAGCTTTTTCTTTTAACTAAACAAGTCTGCATATAAAAGGTATTTTTGATCCTAAACAACTTTCTTTAAAAAATATTCGATAATAATTCTAAAATATAAAGGTACTTTCTCTAGACCAAAATTTATATTTTTTAAGATATCTTATATACCACTAAAAAAAATAATATTTTTTTAGTGTTTTAGAACTTTTAAAAGAATAAGTTTTTTTCATTAAATTAAAAACCTTTTCCATATGGTGCGAAATTAAGTGGACACACTGTATTGTCAGGGTCGGCCCTAAGGGAAAATGGCGCCTGAGGCGGCTACGACTGGGGCGTCCTAAGCTCAGAAATCAAGATTATCCTAATACAGCCAGTACTTTTAAGTTATTTTTTACAAGATTTAAATAAATGTTATATGTAATTTAAATGAGTGGTTATGGGGCTAATTTTAAACTAATAATGTTTTATGTAGCATATACCGGGTGATGCATCGCCGGGTGGGACATGGGAAATCCCATGTAATTTTTAAAGGGGTCAATTTATGACTCCCTTAATTATTTTAGAGAAAAATTCTATTGAAGTTTATTGAAGAGCATGCAAATCTACGTACATGGTAAAAACTTTAGATTTTTCGGTTAACCCGTTTGCTAGTTAGATGCTAATTTATTTTTAAAAATTGTTACATTATTATCGCCTCATATTTATGAACAACATTAAAAATACCAGTTAGCGTGACATTATGTTGTCATTTTGCAATTAAGTGCTTTATTATTATCAAAAAATCGTACAGTAAAAAGATTAAAGTTGTATTTATACAAACGAATTAAGTTAAGTTAAACTAAACTAGAGTAACAAATTTCAAGAACTTATGACATTTATATTATTTACATGCTTCAATAAATTATTAATATTTACATTGGCAGTTATTTATCACTGTGCCTTTGGTTTCAAATTTTTTGATAGTCCTATCGACTGTTGACTTTCCGGCTATCGATCTATTCGGATACTGAGCAGCGAACATGTCTGACACCTTTTGGTATCTATTTCCTTGATAGTACCATTTAATCATCAATACTTTTTCTTCAGAGGTATAACTCATGGTTAATCTTTTCGCTCTACGATTTTTTGATAATAATAAAGCACTAAATTTCAAAATGACAACGTTATGTCACGCTAACTGGTATTTTTATTGTTGTTCATAAATATGAGGCGATAATAATGTAACAATTTTTAAAAATATATTAACATCTAACTAGCAAACGGGTTAACCGAAAAATCTAAAGTTTTTACCATGGACGTAGATTTGCATGCTCTTCAATAAACTTCAATAGAATTTTTCTCTAAAATAATTAGGGGAGCCAATAATTGACCCCATTAAAAATTACATGGGATTTCCTATGTCCCGCCCGGCGATGCATCACCCGGTATACCTAAAGTTAACAATGATCGAAGAAATTTACCATTGATATCTTTTAATCTTTTTTAAGGCATGAAAGTTGGACACCTGCATTTAAAATTCAAGGTTTAATTTTTTGCAAATAGTCAGACTTGTAGATATATCTTATTAAAAAATTTTGGCAAATTTATGTATACAAGGTGACCAAAAAATTAGTCAATACCACCAAATTAGTTTTTGCATCGAAACCTAACGATATTACTTAAGTCATGTGCTATGCCTAAAGTCAACAGTTATTAATAAGTTTAGCATTTATGAAATTGGAACAAATTCCAAAACCTCAAGCAAATACCAAGATTAACGTAATCAAGCGTTTTTCCAAAAACAAACCACTTAACTTTTAATGAATTTGTTTTAAGTCACTCGTCTTCAAGGTATAGCTCAAACGGTATTTGAAATTCAAAAAAAAAAAATAAATAGAAAACAAACACACAAGTAAAAGTGTAACGGTGCCGGTGCTTTTCAGTTTATTGTAATGTTGAAAAAACCTAATATTTAGGTATTAACTTACGACATACTCTTAGATAATTGGTTAGTGGTTGCCTAAGAATGCGCCACAACGAAAACCGAGATGTAAAGCACATACTTTATACATTGTACTTTACATGCAGCACTTTCTTGGACACGACTGTATACATATTACAAGTAAGAGCGCCCAACAAAATACTAAACCTGTAAGTGCGTCCAACACTAAAAAGTTTAGAAATTCCTGATATAAATAATGTTTAAATTTTTATCTTAGTGTGAAAAAGTAAGTTTTGGCGCAAAATGGAAAACAAAATTTTATGTTAAAGTGGATTATTTTGCGGCCTGAGGCGGTCGCCCCACCGGCTTACCTCTCGGGCCGACCCTGTGTATAGTATAACATCATTACACAATTTACATGATACAAAAGCATGTTACGAAATTTCGTGATTGCCTAGAAAGTTGCGGCAACTCCGACAACTTTTGACGAAATTTGGCATACAGGGGTTTTTGGGACGCTGATCACGATGTAAAAGATTTTTTGCGAAAGTACCCTTTAAAAACGCAGCAAGCCATTCATGCAACTGTTCCGGCGCATTCGCCGTAACTTGCGACTAAAAGAAAGGGAAATTGGGTTAGTTTGATTTTTAAATTTGATTATGGATATCTCGGAAACGAAACGTTTCCGAAAAAATTCTCGGTCATTGTCTAGAAAGTGGAACAACTCGATTTTGACGAAATTTGGCATATGGGGTTTTTGGGGCGCTTATCACGAATCTGAAAAGAATTTTGGAAACGTTTTGTTCCCGAGATATCCATCATCAAAGTGTAAAATAAAACTAATCTTATTTTTACTACATTCCCCTTCTTTTGCACACGATTCTTGATTTAAAGCTGAAGTGGCCCACAATATTTGATTTTCACGTTTTAAAACCCCGTTTTCTATGTATGCATTTTACACCGTTTATTAAATAAATTGCAAAGTCTTTCCCTTTAAAAAGGCAGAAAGCCATGAAACAATGCCCTGCGCATTCGCCCTAACTTTGGACGATTGAAACTTGAATTATGCAATTTAATTAAAAAAAAAGGTATTAAAATAAATAGGAAACGGGGTTTTAAAAGGTGAAAATTAAATATTGTGGGCCACCTCAACTTTAAATCAAGAATTGTATGCAAAAAGAAGAGGGAATATAGATGTAAAAATAAGATTAGTTTGATTTTCACTGATGATGATGGATATCTCGGGAACAAAACGTTTCCAAAAAAAGTCTTTCAGATTCGTGATCAGCGCCCCAAAAACCCCCATATGCCTAATTTCGTCAAAATCGGAGTTGCTCCCACTTTCTAGACAATTACCAAATTCTCATTCAGATTTGTGATCAGCGCCTCAAAAAACTCCTGTATACCAAATTTTGTAAAAATCGAGGTTGCCGCAACTTTCTAGACAATTACCCGAGATTTTTCTGTGTAGATAAACAAATAAAGTAAATAACTTAACCTGGCTGATTTTAATTTTTTAATAAATAAATATGAGTACTTAAATCTCGCGACAATTTTTTATATCATATAAATTACTTAATAATGTTAATTAAAGTAAAAGAAAAAGTTCATTTTATTCTTTTAAATGCATTTTTATAAAACTCATTTTACTTTTAAATTATTAACTTTTATGAATATGCAACGCCTATGTTGGGCTTTGCAATTAAATGGAAAAACTGTGTAAAATAAAGAAGAGGTTTGTGTCCAATAAGTAAACAATTACCGAATGTTCTATGGTAAACCTCTTAATATTACTGGATAATTCAAATATTATCTTGATCTTATTCTGGGATCTTTTAAAATTTTCTCTTCTTCTGTTGGTATTAATAGCCAATTTTTAGAAAGTGGAAGCCCAATGTGAAAAATAAATGTTGATATTAACACTGCGACTAATGGTATTCTTTTTGTAAATCTAAGACGCTTTTTGTTATACATTGTTTTGACATTTAAAATGTCAATTATTTTGACGTAGACGACTAGTATAAAAGTGTTAGAGAAGAATCACCTGAATTTTTCACATTATCAAAGTGTGATATGAGGTGACTGACTATATTTTTACCAATTTTGATCGCGGATAACTTCAGAACAAATAATGTTATTAAGATGCGGATTTCCCACATAAACTTAAATATTTTAGAGCTCTTGAATCAGTAAAAAATTTTTTAAAGATATAAATGTTTTTATTATTTTTTACACAAATTTATAAAAAAATTGAAACAAAAACGTTTCAACTGATTTTTTAAAGTAAAGGACAGTTTAGGCCCTTTGGCATAGACTACTGGCGTCAAATTAATGGGGTAAATACACAGAAATATTAGTGATATGTATGCAAAATTTGTCAAAAACCAATACACTAGAAAAAGTTATAAAAAAATAACAACAACCTGTATCTCCGTTAATTTTGAGTTTTCGAAAAAATCGTATAAAAGTAAGTTGTATTAATTTTTCGTGCAGAATCGCCCACCGAAATCCTGACGCGTAATTTCCGGATACCCTGTATAGATGTGGGCGAAGTGGAACAGAAACTAATATTTTTTGGGCTATTCGTCGTCGTAGATTTTGTATTCTCGACGTTTCGCCAATGCAAGTGGTTGCCATCCTCAGAAGGTTTTTGGTTTAAGCAAAAAAGGGAAATTAAAAAACATTCTTGCATGTTCTTTAATATAAAAAAAAATAATGTTCAGCAAGTCCAGTGCGTCCAATTTAACCTGTCCTTATTTTAAATGTCTATAACTTTTTATTTCTTAACTTTAAAAGAATGATCCAAAAACCAACTTGTATAGTAAATTATCAAGTTTTGTTCTGTTATGATCATACAATTTTTATTAACAGAATATATTGGCATACCTTACCTTTTTTAAATGGGACACCCTGTATATTACGCCACCATTAGAAAAGTATTTTAAAGAGCTTTACAAAAATACTATATTTGATATATCTATCTTTAATAGTTTCTGAAATATGACTATTATATTTCAAGAAAATAATGGATATAATTTCCATTTTATCCATAGTCTAAGCTTAGTGCCGTAGGTATATATATAGTGTTAGAGATTCCCAGACCATTTTTAACATTCATTTCTAACAAGCTAATTTTTCGTGAGTAGATTTATTTTGACGAGACACCCAACTTTTTTCTTTACAACAATTTTCGTTGGTAGTAGCATACAGGGGTAGCAGGGATTAAATATGTTAATTGAATGAATATCAAAAAACCAGGATGACGTACCTGGCAATTTGTAGGACAATGTGGGTGTTAAATTATATAAAGATTATTTAATCAGCTGGTTAAAAGTTATTTTTCAAGACATCGTTAATCATACATGTTGGTGGTAGGAGACTCTGATGAAACCTTACATTATATAGGGCAAATACTTCTTTGGTTTATTTAGATAATTATCTTGAAAACTAACAGAGAAAATCCCTGTTAGTAATAAATGTTTAATATTCGTCAAATCAACACATTTAATTCCTGCTACCCCTGTAAGCTACAACCAACGAAAATTGTTGTAAGGAAAAAAGTTGGGCGTCTGGTCAAAATAAAGTTACTTACAAAAAATAAGCTTGTTAGTAATGAATGGTAAAAATGGTCCAGGGGACCGTAACTAGTAGGTATAGTGAAAATAACATAATATTTTTCCGATTTAAATGATCAGGGGGCCATAAATTACGTGAGACATTTTAGGAGGGGAGGAGGTCGAGGAAAATGTCACCAAATCTCACGATGGGGGAGGGGGTCTGTGAGAATCTCACGTATTTTTTGTGTAGGTAGAAAGCGGAAAATATTAAATTTTGGGGCAGGCCACCCCTGGAAAATGTAATGTATTGTGGTATTGTTGCTTTTGGATGGAGTTTTTTTTTCTCTTTAAAAATTTTGAGTTTTTGTATTCCCGTCATAAATCTCACGTGAGATTAAATAGGGGAGGGGGTTAAAGAAAATCTCACCTAATCTCACCGAGGGGGAGGGGGTCCAAAATATGGAAAAAACACCTCACGTAATTTATGTACGACCCCTCGTATTTTTGAAACTAACTGAGATATATCAAATGTGGTGTTTTTGTAAAGCTCTTTAAATGACCTTTTTAATAGTGGTATAATATACAGGGTGTCCCATTAAAAAAAAGTAGTTTATGTTAATGTCTTCTGTTAAAACAATTGTTTTGTGTAATCTTTATAATAGAAAAAAATTATAATTCACTGTACAGGGTGTTCCATTTTGGTTAAAATATCGGGGTATCTCAGTTATTATTAAAGATAGTACCTTGTGGTTTTTGCAAACCTAAGCTACTTTTTGGTAAAACGAAAAATGCCATAAACAAAGCCGTCATAGCACTCTTGGTTTTATGAGCTACAGGGTGATTTTGAAAATTTTCTATTTTTATGTACCCCTTGTATTTCAATTGGCTGATAATGTAACAAAACGTAACGAAATATTGACCAATGTTGTTTTTTTCTTAAATAAAACACCCTGTATATTTGTCCAAAAATGAATTAGCCTTTTTACAAGCTTTTTAAAAATATATAATGGTTTATTTCGAGGTTTATTTTGATAAACAATGACAAAATTCCCAATTTTCATATTTCATATCAAAAATTTTGCATTAGGCCCTGCAAGACAAATCAGTTAACAGTTTTTTACTGACTTGATTACTGTAGTGGTGCTTACGTCACGATTTTCAAAATTGGAGTGCGCTGTACATGGCAAGTGAAAAAATTGTATATTTGGTGAAAACTAAGGTTCATAATAACCCAAAAAAAAAAATCATAATCATATCCCAAAAGTTTATTGGGCTGTGGCGCAATGGTTTGAAAACCTACATTTCCTTGATTCTCATATTTATATCGTCATTTTCGATTCCGGTTTAAACCACTGAGACGAATACGGTTATCAAGAAAATATGACTCTAGTTATGTTTTTTTCTTTATGTAAATCTAGGTATGTAGCAATTATAAAAATTATTAAAGAATAAATTATTAAACTTAAATTATTAAAATGTCTTATTAGAATGTGGGATATTTCGAGAAATGGTAATGTAAACTGACCGCCAATCTCTCACCCTTGGACTATTTTCTGTGGGGTTACCTTAAATCTTAGGTCTAAGAGAATAGGTCACGATAGTTACATGACTTCAAGCGAACATCACACGCACCATTAGAAATTTACCGGGTGATATAATTGAAAAGGTAATATGAAATTGGGTCACAAGAATCCATTCAACTAAACAAAGTAGAGGAGGGCATTTAAACAATATTATTTTTAAAACCTAATGCTATAAATTTCTGTTTCCAATAAAATATAAATTACTGACATTTTACTTGTAATTATTACTTTGTGATCATTTTAAAGTCCTGACGCTCTTATTGGTAAACCCTTTACATGATAAAATGTACTAAGAAATATTATAGTGATAGGTTGTAATATCTGGGAATACTTATGGACCCTGCATACCTATTCACTATCTTATTTTTAAACTTTATCAACAATGACATACTTTTGGCAAAAAAGTTAGTACCCATTTTATTTCAACTTGCATAACCCTTTTATGTGACAGATTATTTTTTATTTTAAATTCTCCCAAATAAGTGTTTGGTACAAAATAATTTAAAGGTTTACACAGGCAGTAAGCTAGAAGTTAATAGTTATTAAAGGTTTACTTAGATGGACAAAATGAGCATAAAACTTATGTATAACTGAAAAAGAACTACTGGCACACTGATATGTATTTAAGCATATGGTTTAAACAACCACAAAAACTGACTTGAATAATAACAAAAAATATGTAAAATGTTTTGCCAATAAAAACATACTTCTTTTAAAGTATTATTTAAATAGCCTCTTACCTTTGAATATGTATTTTCAATTCACCAGCTCTATGCAAGCCTTCCATAAGCATTTCAAATTTTACTGGCTCACATAAATGCATAAATCTCATCATTTTTTCATACACAGCCCTTGTTATGGTTATGTCATACCTATGCAACCAAGAAATAGTTTTGCGTAACACTAATAATCCATGTTGTGCTATGACTGACTTTCTTTTGTGCCTAGCTTTTAGCCGATTATTATAACTTTGAACCACTGCACATTGTAAATTTTGTAAAGTCTCATAAAAAGGATCATCACAATCTATTGGTTCCAACGATGATAAAAGATCTTCTGCATTTTTATCATACTCATTCTCAAAATCCCCTCTTGCAGGATTATAACCAGCTAAAGACTGATATCCAATAGTATTGGATGCATAGCGAGGTGGATCCTCAGATTCTGTTAAATGAAATCTAAATGGAACTATAATTTCTGGAAACACTGCTTCTTTGTTATAACCAGGCATACGTTTACTACCATTTTTATCCAAATAAAAATACTCATAATGTTCTTTAATTTCGTTTAATGTTCTATTTGGAAAATCCAATGCCACAAGGCTCCAGTTGCCATATGATATTAACGAATCTAGTAATTTAAGTTCTTCTTCGGCAGTCCAATCAGAATTTTCAAATAATATAATATTTGTTGTTAAAACTCTATACTCATGGTCATTTTTGTGATTTCCGAATTCAGCACCATTTGCAAAACATTCAAGGCAAATGTTGACTTTACACAACTCACAAAATATGTACCGTAACACTATTTCACTAAAACAGTTAGAGCAATAGCCCAATATAACGTTTTTATCGGAAACGTTTACAACTGTACTTGGTTTTTGGGATGAAGGAGGTTGAAAGTCTAAAAGATTAACAAAATCCCCCTTAACTAAACAAATTGCTTTGCAGATCATTTCAACTTACCTTTGGGAAATTGTAAATCTGCGGCATCTTCTTCGGTAAGATCAGTGTTTGTACTTGCCATCATTTTGTATTTTTAAAAACACACTCTTAGCACAATATAAAAAAACCATATAATATTTTGGTTTTGTGTTTACAAAAACGCTAAAAGTGACGGTTTAAGGTTAGTTTTTACTTGTGACAAATTTGATATTTGGTCAGGGTTGCCAAGTATTAGAAAATAAAACCGCCAACCGCCCAGAATAAATCAGGGGTGCATTCAGTACCCTCGCTCGTTACACTCTTTGCTGTGAGTCGTGCTATGGCGCAAAATCTACCATTTCAAAGGAATATACAGGGTGTTCCATAATTGGTTAGAAAATCTAGAGGCATATTCTTAAGCTAATTTTAAAAAGTTCATATAAACATAGGTCCGCAAATGCTTTGTTACTAAGATACTGGCGGTGTTAAATTTTAAAAAGAATATCGGATTTTTAATAATACCTTAAATATGCCCTATACTATTTTAATAAAATTTGGCTGTGGTATTTGTTCAAACAGAAAGTTGATTTAACCCTAAACTAATTTTTATTTGTGAGACCAGTGGCGGCGTGGGACGCATATCTTAGCTAAACATAATTGACAGAAAAATGTACGCCACTGACTTTTTGAAACTTCTATATTTTTTAGGATGAAACGCCCAAAAATACAGCTTTTTGTCTCTTCATATTATTTATCCGCTTAACTGCATAATCCTGGACCACACAAGTAACAATGGGGCATTTTTTCTTTTTAAAATTAAGTGTTATAGCTTCTTACCAGCAAAACCTATGTTTAAACTTGAGATTTCTTAATCGGTACTCCAGTACCGCTAAAACTTAAGATAAAGAAGGGTTTTGGAAAGATGTTAGAAATTTTGCGTTTATTTAAAATTTTTAATCTTCAGTTTAATCCTAAGATTTATGTACCAACACTTTTATAATACCCGGTCTTAATTATATAACATTTATATCTAGTCTAACAAATTTTACCAAAAAAGTGGTTTAGAAATTTTTAGGTTTTTTGAAAAGTTTTGATACCCTATATCTTAAGAACGAAAAATTTAAGAACACATGTTTATTCAACCTTTTTTATAAAAATAGCTCAATAATACGCTCTTAAGTTTTCTTACCGCAATTAGGAAACACCCTGTATATATATACAGCGTGTCTACGTAAGTTAGCGTGATATGGGAAACTATTTTATTATTAATGTTACGAAAAAAGTTATTCTTTATAAAAAATTCTGCATGTTCCAAAACCTAAAAAAGCAACCATTAAAAATTATATTGTATCAGTCATCTGCGAGGTTTGACCAAACGTCAAAACTATAATTTTTGCTTAGAAGTAAAGTGACTGTATTTTTGCTAATATCAAAAATTGTTATAAAGAAAAGGTTTTTAGAATTAAAAATTACTTTTAAATATGCAATTTTGTTTATTTACAAAAAGAAATTTTTTTCTTCTTTAATGGTGAAAATTTAGATTTGCACCTTAATGCACTACATTTCATGATTATAAATGTCATAGGATAGTTTTAAATAAACTTTTTAAATATACTGCTATTAAAACAAAAATAATGTACAATGCACACACATACAAATACACATACCCCAGCAAACACTATTTGCCGGCAATGTACATTTTTCATATTGGCATTGATGGTAAAGCATTGGCAATTGGTGGCAATATTATGCCAACATCTTATACGCATTAAAAAGTCAACCCTAAATAAACACTTAATTGCCAATAAATTTTACATGCAGGCGAATTGCCGGCAAGCATACAAAAATGGCGGCATACCAATCTTGATTAAATAAAGCACGCGTTTTTGTCGCAGGCAAATAAATATTGGATTTTTGAAGGCAAACATACTTTTTAAACCATATAATTAACATTGGTATTTAACTAACATTATAACAATTTTTTTGATCTGTTTTATTTATAATGGCAGCTAAACAACATTATTTTATGTTTTTTACATAATTTAAAGGAAATGGCCTTTTCATAACATTTTATTGTTACAAATCATGCAAATAAAAATTAAGTCAAACAAAATGTTTATTATGTATTTTGGAGCGAATAAAAATAAAATGATGGTAAAATTAGCTACGTTAATTTCGACCGAAGGTGACCGCTTTGTGCATTTGTTTTCTACGTGGGTTTCTAGCTTTTTAGTTTCTTTTTAAAGAAAAGAGTTTTTTAATAGACATAATTAAATGTATTCATTACCTAATAAGTGTGTGTTGTGTGATTAATTGGTGATGGCTAGTCGAGAAGGCAAGGTATTCAAGTAAACTGTTAGGAGCTGTAAACATTTTGTTTAAAACCTTATTAAAAGTTTTAAAGACGTGTTAATAAAAAATATTGATATATATATATATATTTTTTATCTGTTTAACACTTCACGAAGGCTTTATGCCTAAGTACCAGAGTACCGTGGGTGTCGGGTTATTAGATGTTTAACCCCTTTTTCACGCTGTTCCGTCAACGTTATCCAAGCACTAAAACATGCATTTTTTTTGCATTTTACAGCACCTTTTAGACAACGAGGTAGTGCAGCCACGGACGTTATCTTTAAATAACTACTACCTGGGGTAGGCAGAATACTACACAGTGGTTTGCCAAGCCATCTGTGAGGTGACGAGCGATTAAAAATGCCAATGTCCGGTTCCGAGAATCGAACCCGGATTGCTGCGGTGAGAAGCTGGTACGTTACCGCTGCACTACGCTCGCCACAAATATTATAATATATATATATATATATATATACTGATTTATTCGACTTAGTCAGACCACTCACAATTTACAGACCACCCCCGTCCCACTTAATGTAACGGTATTATTAGGATAATTTTTTATGTTATATACTGAAATTATATTCAGAAACAAGTTTCCAACGATAGGGGTAAGAAATATGAATTAATTCAAAAATAATGTAAAATACGTAAAAAACGGGGTTTTAAAAGGTGACAATCAAATATTGTGTGACACTTTAGCTTTAAATTAAGAATTGTGTGCAAAAAGAAGGGAAAATATTGTAAAAATAGGATTAGTTTAAATTTCAAGTCTGATGATGAATATCTTAAGAACGAAACGTTTCCGCCAAAAAATTTTCCAGATTCATGATCAGCGCCCCAAAAAACCCCCGTATACCAAATTTCGTCAAAATCGAAGTTGCCGCAGGTTTCTAGAAAATTACCTGATTTTGTTATCAATGGAATTCCAAGGAATCCAAGGAGGGTATATGAGAGATTCAATTATTTTAATAGTTTTGACGATGGAACTTTTAGAAAAAGATTTAGAATAAATAAACAAACTGCTCTACTGCTCATTTTATTAACAAAAATAATGATAATTTCAATTAAAACGATGTAAATGGGAAGTAACAATAATCAGGAAAAACTAATCCCGTCTACCTAACCTTACTAACAATGCACTTGACAGTATACCAACCTTAGAGTTTTCCTTGTCTAAGATACCAACAGAACAAAAGAAAAAAATGGAAAATCTGTCATAAACGCGACGTTGCCACAACTTTTTGACCCTTAACTAAGCCACCGATAAGTGAAACCTTTGCAAGCAACATAAATGTTAAGGGTCACCCTTACGGTAAGCATCACTTACAAGAGTAACAAATTTAAGGGAAACCTGTGCAAACGGCCCTTTATCAGCTAGATTTACTAAGCTTAAACCTGGGTCTAAATATGTAAACCCCCAATCTTCATAAGAACTATTAATGAAATGATAACCTTTAGATGGTTCAGGGTTTAACTTGGTATTCTATTTGCTAAACCAGTCTTGTTTATCATGTTAATAGTGCTTATATATGCCTAAACCCACTGAGGGTTTAAATATTTAGATCTAAGTAGGTTTAAAGTTAGTAAATCTGGCAGTATGTGTTTCAATCTATAACTAAGTTGAAGCATTTACTTTTTTAAACTTTTACAATCCTTTTCTTTAAGATGTGGGTACTCATGTTACGAAAAAAGGCAGTAACGAGGAAAATGAGGATCCGCCAGATGATCCTTACGAGTTTGTAGGACATAAAAAAATTGTATTAAATAGCATGTCAAAAAATGTAGAATTCTGTAAAAGAAAGCTGTAAAAAGATTCTAAAAATGCCAGAAATAAGCACAGATAGAAGAGATGGTATAATTCTCGTAAGGCGAAAAGGAAACCTTATTTTGCAAAGAGAACAGAACATTATAAGGCCGATTAGAAAATTCCTTAATAAGAAAAATCGCATAGACAATATAAACTATTCCATTTGCGTTAATTGCTACGGAATTATTAAAAGCAGCTATTTGTAAAGGCATAGAAAGCACTGTAAGGCAAATACGGAGCACATTACTAAAAAATTTGGACATCGATCGGCGGCTCAGACATTTTTAGTAAGCACAGGTCTCCTAGGAAATTTTTTAAACAAAAGTCGTCTTTTCGAAGTTTTTAATAGTATCAGAGCTAATAATATTGGACTTGTAGCTAAGAGTGATCCTTTAATTTGTCTTTATGGTGAATCGCTATTAGGCAAGCACAAAAGAAAACAAATGTTTAGATAGATAGCTACAATATTGCAGTTAATGAGTTTTGAAAAGGATGAACTTAATCAGGTAGCCAAATTTATGGGCCATACATAAAAAACCCATATGGAATTTTATAGGTAATAATATTTACAAATTTATAGAAGAAGTCAAATATCCAAAAATATATGAGGTGTCCCATGAAAAACATCTTTTCATTGCCCTAAATTTTTGAAGCATCCTGTATCATTTATTAGCATCCAACTCGCAAACGGGTTAACTTAAAAATCTAAAGTTTTTACCATGGACGTAGATTTGCATGCTCTTTAGAAACTTTAATAGAATAATTGACCCCATTGAAAACTACATGGGATTTCCTTTATGCCACCCGACGATGCACCAACCGGTTATATGCATATGAATACACTGAAGATGAAATTATATTTTTTAGGCATTTTTTTCAGGTTAACAGAGAATACGTACCAAACCGCAAAAGTAGCCAAGATCCTAATGCTGCTGGATAGTGGCAGAGGATCTGAATTTAAAAGTAAAAGCCTAAATGATATAACAATAGACGATAAAGAGCTCATAAAAAAATTAGTTGATGACAGCAAGCCGCAGCCTGGTCCTTCAGGTAATTTAGGAAATTTACTTGGACCAATCAATAGTATTAGAATAACCTAAGTAAAGTTTTTGTAATTCACTTTAAATATAGTCCTGGTAACATTCACTATAAAAAATATTCAAACACGTTGTTTATTATTAACAGCCATATTCACTAAGCTTTAACCTGGATCTAATTATTTAAATTCCCAATGGGTTTAGGCATAAGTACTATTAAAATGATTAACCTTTTGATGGTTTAAGGTTTAACTTGGAATTCTAATTGCTAAACCATAGCCATGGTAAATCATTTTAATAGTGCTTATGCCTAAACCCATTGGGGATTTAAATATTTAGTGAATCTGTCTGTAAATGTTTAATAAATGCATTTTTAAATTTTTTAAAGATTTTTAGCCTAGAACTTTATTTATCTATTCTATTTTAGGTCTTTAACAAGAAAATAAAACAAAAGAAATGAATAAACAAGAAAAAAATAGAGTTACTGGCAAAAATGGCCGAGTTAAATGGGACCCAAATATGAAAAATATTGTAATTAAAAGATTTGAAAAACATGTAAAAAAGAAACTGACTAAGAAAAATGAATGTCTGGATTTAATTAAAGAGTATCTGATTTTTTTCAGAAGAGCGATTGGATAAGAATTAAAACCTTAGTATTTAATACTTACCGAAGTAAATAATTATTGTATGTGAATCAGCTTACCGTTTATTTTTCCAAAAGAAATATTTTTTGTTATTTCTGTGGAATATACAAATAAAAACTACAAATGTATTTTTTTAAATAAAAAGACTAAATACTTAATCAATTTGTTTTGTTTAGTAGCATTATAATAATAATAATAATAATATTGCTTTATTGTCCAAGAATAATCTTTTGACAAAGCAGAATAAAATTAAAATATTAACAATAATAATAATATTAATAATAATAAGATACATGCTTTATGTAATGGTACGACTAATTAAAATTATCATCAAAGTATTCTCTTAATACATAATACGCTTTACTTAATAACAAGTTTTGAACAGATAGTTTAAATTTTTTAAAAATTTTAATTTTTTAATATCAATGGGCAAATGATTATAAATTTTTTTGAGTCATAAATTAAAGATTTTTTTGTTAATGATGAATTTGGATTCGGAAGTTGAAGTTGAGATTTTTTCTAGTATCATATAAAGAATTATTAGGACTTTTTAAACAATTTTTTTTAAAATTAAACATACTGTTTCTAAAATATAAATAGAGGTAAGAGTTAAAATTTTCTTTGACTTAAACAATGGTTTACACGAATCTTTTGTCTTTGCTTTGCAGATATATCTAACTGCTCTTTTTTGTAATACAAATACTGAATTTAATAAATATTGATACGAGTTTCCCCAAAAACAAATTCCATATCTTATGATAGAATCAATTAAAGAAAAATAAATAGATTTTAAAACTGAAAAATCTTCTAATTCTTTAGAGAGTATTCTAATACCATAACAATTAGATGCTAGTTTATTACATAGTTTTTCTATATGATCTTTAAAATTTAGTTTAACATCGACAAAAAGGCCTAGAAATTTAGTACATGAAGAATATTTAACAATTTGATCATTCATATATATGTTATTAAGAGTACATTTAAATGTTAGGATATTAGTTTTATTAATATTAAAAGTAAGCAAATTAGAATCACACCAGGATTTAATTTTTAAAATATCATTATTAATTAAATCGTATAATACATTTTTATTTTTGTTGTTCCATAAAATAGTGGTGTCATCAGCAAACATAGTAAATTGGCCTTTTATATCGATAAAAGCTAAATCATTTATATATAACAAAAATAACAACGGTCCAAGTACAGAACCTTGAGGAACACCACAATTTATGAATTTACTTTCTGATTTAATATTATTTAATTGTAAAATTAAGCAGCATATACCTTAAATGTGTAAATAATAATAATTTCCGATTATTACATTTAAAAAAATATATATAAAATGCAATTTTGAATAATATCCCTTACTTTTATAGAGCAAATCATATTACCGATTTTTAATTTTACTTGATTAAATTTAAATAAATTCCAATATTAGATGAAATCCTATGTAATTGTGTTTTAGTTTTATCATTTTCCATTTTTTTCTATATATATTACTGAAACATTTTACAATAAAGTAGAGCGTTTATTTTGCTTCATCTAGAATTTTTAACAAAAATAAATCCTGACAATTACTAAATTGATGATGTTTTCATAAAAGCGATTAGACAGGTTTAAGTTGTAGTATCATAAGATTTAACTTTAATAAAGAACAATCCAAACGAAAACCTTGGTATTACATGGTTGTCAGTTTTTGGGCTTGTGTTCATCGGTAAAATAATCAGAATTATATACTTTATACGCGCGCAATACAAGCGCCCTCTACGTGGCTAACTCTCGAACAATATCTGTATAAAAATGGCCATTTTCACGTTTTCTCAGACCCTGCCTATATTTCGTCCCTGACTTCATCTACCCCCTGCAGTACATTTGCACAGTAAAACGTTTTCAAGCCCGAAGCCGGGTCTGACTACGTCGGACGTGGTCTGGGTTCGTCGTGAGTATGTAACATAATGGGATTGTATAAGCGCAAAGAAAATATATATATATATATATATATATATATATATATATATATATATATATATATATATATATATATATATATATATATATATATATGTATATATATATATATATATATATATATATGTATATATATATATATATATATATATATATATATATATTTAATAGTTTTTGAAATACCGATAGATGGCGTAATGGACAATAAACTACTACGTTTCTGCAATATCTTCGCTTTTTATCGCCTAAACCGTACCCATTAGACAAAAATAATTCGAGAGCGGTCTGCGGTAGGTGATCTCACTTAGCTTTGAAAGAAATATCTTCGGCTAGTGTAAATATCTGCATCTTCAAGTTGGACAGTGTTCCGAGAGATGCTACTATGCATTGCAAGGAAATTGCATGCAGTAAGAAGTTTTTTCCTATTTTAATTTTCAAATAAAATTTCCAAGAGATACGAGGGATAATTGAAAAATTGACATTTTTTAACCTTATATATCCTTTAAAACAGGGGTCTCCAAACTTTTCAGCCTTAGGGCCATACTGATTACTCCAGCAAGTTCCGAGGGACAAAACCATATTATCATTGTTGCCGGTGGTAAGAAGTGAAATAGTCCACTGATGAAAAAAAAGTCCGAAAAAGTACGCAACGTTTAAAAAAAGGCTGCAAATCGGACTAAAGTCCGCAAAACGGCAACACTGCATATTATTAATTTTCCTGTCATTATCTGTTATTTCTAGATTAGTCGTAGAGTACGAGCCCAGACACGCCAAATACAGACCGCTAATTCAAATGGCGAGTTTATACCCTAAAAGCCGTGGCCGTTTAAAAATTATATTTCTAATTTTAGCGGTATTACTGTAACAAAATATATATAAATGCATAAATATGTACATACTTAATACATAGAAACAATATTTTTTAATTAAGAAAACAAATGGCCAAAATATCAAGGAATTATAATTCAACGGCCACGGTTGTGGGTCAAAAATATTACATTGGAAGAGCAGTGTGTTGATTGTCTTGTCCACATAATACTAACTATATAAAAGAAAGTGTTATGGGAGCCAATGAATACAAGTTCGACAATCAACAATACACTATAATTTTAGTTAGGAGCATACCCAAGGGAGGGCGCTAATTGCAAATACATTTTTTCGGTCAACGCAGATGAACCAGATAGTTCTGGGTCTTTTGCATGGCGTGGGTTATTCCACAAAATACAAAAGGTTAGGTAATTCTTTTGTAGTTGCCGCAATTTTTGCGTTACTGATATATTTTGTGTTTTAAGTGTGTTTTTATTAAAAATAGTTAATTCTGTTAAAAAACAGTAATGTGAATGTTATGTAGTGCCTTACTGTCAGAATACAACTAGTAAAAAGACATACTTTTCCGAAACGTGACAGAGAACGTTCTGAAGCTTAATCAAGTTGGAAATCCTAATTTCAAAAATAAAAACCTTTCAGCAAGTTTGTAAAACATTTGTAGTATGTGACAGGCATTTTTGTGAAGCTAGCACCTACCGGGAACAAAGAGAGGGTCACGAAAAAGAGGATGATCCTACAGAATATTTACCACAAGTAAGTATTTCTCAGTGTTTTGTAAGTTTTCCAGAATATTTTCATGTATGGGTAATTACACTGATTACCTTAAATTAAATTTGGAGTCTTAATTAGGTTGATAAACAAATTTTATAATCATGTTTTATTTTTTTTTTTAACATTTATTGTTAAAACAGAGTTAATTTATCCTTTGAGTTTATTCTTTTTATGTAATATTTCAGGTATAATAAGGAAAATGTTCCATTAGTTGCTACACCGAAGTTATCGAAAACTAATTTTGACACCCAAGATTCTTTAATAACAGCAATCCGTTTACTGTCAAAGAAATTAAAATTTATTTTTGGTAAAATTATACAACATGTTAACTTTTGTAAGGTATCTATGATAGCATATTCTTTTAAATGATAGAGAATGTGGTTTTTGCAATAGTGTGTAACTTTTGTATGAAAGTGCCATATTACATAGAATCTAGTGGCATTTATATATGAATTCCTTACAGAGACACTGTTTTTAAGATATTACTAAAACATGCTCTTTTTTAAATGTACTTTCACTGTCTATATTTTAATAAATATTCCAGTTAAGGCTCTCTGGGCATTTTAAAAATATGCACTTATAAATCATTATCCTAAAAAGAAGCCCTTAATTTAATATAAAATGCAATGTATATAAATAATAATATCAATAATAATTATACTTACATATAAGTATTTTCCATGATTTTTGTTTTCTAATAATTATTTTTTATGCTATGTAAAGAAAACTAAGATTTGCTTAGAACTGCAGATCGTAGCAAAACAATTATCATTTAACTATAGCATAAGTTAAACCAGAACTTTTTTTTTTGTATACATTTTTCAAGTAAATCTTGCTATAATAAATTTATAAACAGGGTGGCCATTTGAAAACGAAACAGAGCTTATTTTCGACACTCCAGATCATTTAAGGAAAAACGTTTGGACATGCATGGCAATTTTTGATTTTAGAGAGAAACATTTTTTTGCCACTTTTCCCTCCTGAACTGCAACCCTCTAGCAGAAATGAGACTTACCCCCAAACCTTAAGTAGAAAGTGGTATCTAGCGACACCTTGGCTACGATTCTGTAATTCAACAAAGGGAAAGAGAAAAAGATTTATATGTCCACAGTGTCACTTTAAACCAATTGTAACTCGTCTTTCTGACTGTAGTGACAGATAAATCACTTTCTCTTTCCTTATTATTTTATAAAATCTGGGCTCTTATTTTGAAGGTGTCTCGACCCAAATTACCACTGACAAGTTTCTGCTATTTTTCTCGTTGATATGACCCTTGTCAAAATTTTGATTTTAATTTTTTTAATGTATAATATTAAATTACTTGAAAGAGCAAACTACTTTAAACTAAGGGGATATGATAAGAGTTATATAATGTTTAAAATAAAATAATAATTAATCATTCTAGAGATGGGGGCGAATGCCACCCCTGCTAGAGGGTTGCAGATGGGGGTGGTAAAAGGGGCAAAAAATGTTCCCCTTTAAAATTAAAAATTGATGTGTCCAAGCGTTTTTGCCAACACTGTTTCATTATCAAATGGCCACCCTGTATATTTATACCTAATACATATTTGTAAAATAATTATGCAATTAAAATTTATTTGCTTTTAGTTAATGTACCATTACCTGGCCCATCTAATGTACATAAATGTAAATGTTCCTGAACCACAAATCTCCCAAAGCAATACTTTTTCAACACGTAAGTCACTTAAGATTTTCTTGTTTAGTAGATAACTAAGTAATGCGATTAGTATGTAATAAAATATAAAAAATAAAATTTTATTTTGCTTTTTATTTGTTTGATAAAAAAATAACATAGGGGCTGAAATATTTTTTCATACATTATACAGACTGTTTACGGATGAGGTTTACAATAGAACAAATAGATAAAAAAATTGTTTTTCACAAAAAATTATTCTTAATAAAAATTTCTGCTTGTGATTTTGTGATACAGGGTGCGCGAAAACTTGAAAAGCATGTTTTTTAAGTAAGTAAACACCTTTTTTTTCATTTTTAGGTAAAATGTTATTTGGAAAATTTCTTTAGAATAAAGTTGTTATCAATAAAAAAATAATATAACATTTCCTTCATAATTTGGCAAAAATGCTTTGATCACATTCATTTACAGTTGGAAAATTGTGTTGTATATGAATTTGTGGGGAGGCGGGTATTTAAAAAGCAAGTTATGACAATTTTTTAATCTATTTTTATTATAAAAATTTAAAATAATTCACTTTTGATAACAGCAAAATCAATTTCATAAAGCTTTTTGATACTTTTGTAAAATAAATAAAGTAATTTAAAATGCTATTCTTTATAAATTTACTAAACGACATTTTGCCTAAAAATGAAAAATAAAGGTAGTTTTCTCTTGGAAACAAATAATGTTTTTAATTTTTTGTACCCTGTATACAAAATCAACATTGTCTCTGAACGTGAATCACATTTTGTATACAAGCAAAAATTTTCTTCGGAAAAATCTTTTTCTAAAAAAATGATTTTTTTATCCTCTTGTCCTCTTGTAAACCCCATCCGTTGACAGTCTATAGATAACCCGGACTTTCTTTTATCCTTTATTTCCTTTCATCCCTTATAACTAAATAATTACATAAAGAAATTATTCAAAACACATACAATTTCATTGACACTTTAATAGATATGCACTCTTCATTAACTAAAAAAATTGGTCATTTAGATAAATAGTATATTTCTATTAAAATATAAACATGCTTCCGTTTAACCCTATCTCTTTAAGTATCTCAAAATTAAAACTTAAGTTTTCTAGTTATAGTACTTAACTAACCAGAAGATACTGGGTGTCCCAACTCTATTCATACACAAAATAACTTCACCCATATACCTAATAAAAAAAAGCTTAAAATAAAAACTGTTTTTGTTTGGAAAATATATTTATTTTATTGACAGTTTAGGTACCTGTACAAGGTGTTTAAAATGTGTTTACTATTTAATAAGTTTTTTTAAAGTGAAACTTACTGTATTTTTGACAAATCATGACTATTTAATTATTGTATTGCTGATCTTTACTATAATCACTAGAATGTCGATATAATTATTAAAGGTAAAAAGTAAAGTAAAAATAATATATCCGCTCTAGCTTGGAGTGGCAGGTAACGTGATAACATGAAATTCATTATTTAATATTTAAATATTATTCATTTACTTATTCTAAAAATTCTAAAGAATTTACGTATAGTGCATTTTTAATGAAGAATTTAATAGCAAGTCTGAACTGGTCAAAACATTCAGGGCGTTTCATTTAAAAACACTTACTTGAGAATAAAAATTTTGTGTTCGAGAAACTTAGTATATTTACCAATACTGTCAATAAAATTAGCGTTACAAAAACGTATTTTTTTTAAGTTTTTTTAGCTTGTACAGGGATACAGTTGTTTCGTGTATAAATAGATTTGAAACACCTTGTAATACTTTTCAATAAAATTAATTTAAATTTCGCGGTAAATACTACTTTGTTAATAATTGTGTAGATAGCGCCACTGGCAAAAAATTGGGTTTAGTGGTTAGAATCCTACGTTATTTGTCTTTGTTTAGCTGCATAGCTTAGGAGCATATCCGAGGGATGGTGCAATCAACAATGTATCAAGCGGATACACAGCAGTTTTTATTATATAGTTATATGTGGTCTTGTCTGTGGTACGAGTCATGAGGAGTAACGTGACACGACATCTGGTGGACCCAAGCGACAATAGGTAGTACCTTCTATCGCTAACAGATGGCGCTAATAGCACGCACAGAATAATCTCGTTGGTTCGAGAAAGTTCTGGTGTCTTCCACTCACGTCTAGATGGCAGTAACTGGAATATATAAGAAGGCTAGTGGCGTAACCACAAGTCAGTTCCTATGACACTGTTGTGAAATAAAATAGTGCGTACCTCCTTAAAACGTGTTTGTGCGTGTTTAAGTTTAAGACATCTTTGTTACAGTATTTTGATTTGAATTTTTGCTTTTGTGTGTGATTTAGTAGTATGGAAAAGAAGCGAAAAATTGATAGTGAATGCAAAAAATTCAAAGATCAGTGAAACATTCAGTATTTCGTAATAGAGTTCAGTAACAAGGCGCTATGTTTGATTTGCAATGAAAGCATAGCCGTTCTCAAAGAATATAACATTAAACGTCATTATGAAATAAAAGATTTTTAAAATTACTCAAAATATACAGGAAGTTTGCGGACAGAAAAATTCGAAGCTATGAAGCGCGGATTGAAATCGCAGCAATCTTCTTTTACAAAACTTAAAACTGAACAAGAAGCTGCAACTCGTGCCAGCTTTCGTAAGGCTCTTGAAATTGCAAAACGTGAAAAACCATTCAGCAATGGAGAAATGATCAAAGAATGCATTATTGCAGTAGCCGAAGAAATGTGCCCTGAAAAAGGTAAATTTATTAAAAACTGTCAGTATGTCAGCAAACACTGTGGCTCGAAGGGTAGAAAACATCGCTGAAAATACATCCTCTCAACTGTTCGACAAAAATGGACATGATGAGTGGTTTTCTTTGGCCTTGGATGAGTCAACGGATGTATCAGATACTGCTCAGGTGTTGATTTATATTCGAGGAGTAGATAAAAGCTATGAAGTGCACGAAGAACTTCTTGATATGTATAGTATTCATGGTACAACTACGGGTACAGATATTTTTAAAGCAGTTGAAATGGCCATTAATCAAGAGAACCTTCGATGGAAAAACTTGAAATGTATTACAACTGATGGAGGCAAAAACATGAGTGGGAAAGATAAAGGAGTGGTCGCTCTTGTGTTAAAGGCTGTAGAAAATGAAGGTGGTTCAAAACCATTAGTCTTACATTGTATCATTCATCAACAGTCTTTGTGCGGAAAATGTTTGGATATGTCTGACGTTCTGAAACCAGTCATATAAACTGTTAATTTTATCAGATCTTTTGGGCTGAATCATCGACAATTCCGACAATTTATTAAAGAGATTGGAGAAAATGACTTACCTTATCATACTGCCGTACGCTGGCTTAGTTGTGGGAAAGTCCTTCATCGCTTTTTTAAACTTAGAGCAGTGATCGAATTTTTTTGAATGAAAAGCATCGCCCTCTTACTGAATTACAAAACAACGCATGGCTGTGGAAGTTAGCATTCTATGTTGATTAGACAAAACATTCGAACGAACTGAATTTGAGATTGCATGGAGAAAACCAGCATCTTTCTGATTTATACACTAATATCAAATCATTCCGGAAGAAATTGATACTGTTTCAATCACAACTACGAAGTAAATGTTTTTTACATTTTAAAACATGTGAAATATTCAGCCACACTACTGAGACTGAGTTTCCTATCAATTTTGCAATCGAAACTTTCAGTGCTTTGAAGATAAATTTTGATACTCGTTTCTCGGACTTTGATGCCATTGCGAATCAAATTAAGATTTTTCAGAATCCTTTTGATACTGACATTGAAACCCTATCCCCGGAACTTCAAATGGAAATGATTGATCTACAGTGCAGTGATATAATTAAGAACAAATATCAAAACTCATCTTTGTTGGAATTTTATAAGAGTCTTTCACTGACACAATTTGATAATTTGCATAAATTTGCTCGTGGGCTGTTTTCTCTTTTTGGTACTACTTATTTGTGTGAGAAAACCTTCTCCAAAATGAAGTACACAAAAAATGTTTACAGATCTAAATTAATTGATGAACATCTTAAATCTCTTTTAATAATTGGTACAAGTAAAATTAGTCCACAACTACAAACTATTTTCAGTGGAAAATCTCAATTACATAAATCTCATTAGTATTTCATATGTCATTATGTTTGTTATAAGTTATAAAAATACCAGTTAACGTGACATTACGTTGTCATTTTGAAAATTTAGTGCACGTATGTACGTATATAACATCCTTAAATTTCATACATGAGACGTACATAAAATGTACATTGGCTGATTGGGACGTAGACACACTATATTTATTTTTAAATTTACCCATAGACGTAGATATAAATCTTAGACAGCTTTTTAAAAAACTTGTTTTAAGCCTCCTTTTCACGGTGATAGTAGTCTTGTGAAAGTGCTCTTATGATAATAACATTGATAGTCCTATTATGAAATGGAGGTGTCTACACGTATAAGAACTATTACGGTAGTAACCACTGTATTATTATTATTAATGTCGAAAGTCCTAAAAGGCAGCAGAATTTCTTTAGCAAAACCTTTCATATTCTTCCAAAAAATGTATTATGTCAAATTACCTGCGGCTCATTCTAACTTTCTTTGCAGTTTCTACAATTATTTGTAATAGATTTATTGTAAAAATCACGTATCACGTGCAACTCGTAAACAAACTACAACTTTTATTATGAAAGTTACGCCGAACTATCTAGGTAAGCGAGACAGGGCGAAAGTACTATCACGACAGCATGATAGCTACTATCGGGTTATTTACATGGTGATAATTCACGATAGTTGATGTGACAGTCACTATCATAATAGCAATTATTGCGACAACTATCACTGTGAAAACGAGGCTTTAGACATCATAAAACTAACTTCATTGTTAATAGTTTAATTTATTTTTTATTATTCTTCCAACCAGTGCCAAGAAGTAAAAGTCAAATTGATTTATGGTAATTGGATAAGCAGAGGTGATTACTAGAGTTGCCACCTCTCCCGGTTTCACCGGGACACCCATTCTCCCGGCTTCTGGATAAACAGTAATTCTTCCGGTCAAACATCACTGAAATGTTATGACTATAAGAAGCTTATGACAAAAGTACTGAAAAAATAAATGGGCGCTGATCACGAAACTGAAAGAATTTTTTTGGAGTCGTTTCATTTTCGACATATATATCATCGAACTTAAAAATTAATTTTTTTTGTGTAAAATTATTATCCATTTAAATTTTAGTTTTTGTTTATTTTACACAATTTTTTCATTAAATTACAAATCTTTTGACATGACCCTTAGACATGACATACACCTATTTATTCATTTAAGCTTTCATAGCTGCCTTGATTTAAATTAATGCTTTTAAATCATAAAAATATATATTAAACCAATAAAAAAACATTTTTAAAATAATTATTTTCCTAACAAGCAACTGCTTGCCAAACTCCGCTTCGCGTCGTTCGAGCAACGGCAGTCGCGTGCGGGAAAGTATCACTTTGCGCAAGCGTTAGGAACAAAATTTTTCCTACGAGCGTCAGATAATACCAATATTAAAGCAATGATTATTTTTTAAATTATGTTGAATCTGAAAGAACGATCTACAACATATTTATAAATGGAAATTATTTGTCAATAACATTTACAACAAAAGAACAGTTATTAGCATATTGTAAATTAATTTCAGAACCTGTAATTTCATTTAGCGGGTGGTTTATGAAAGGCTTATTGTACAGCTTGATGAAGGTTGACGTAGCTCAGGAGGGGAGTTGTTCATGGTCTATGGTTTAAAACTAGTGTGGACGCGAAACATTTGTATCTTCAAATGTTGCCCAACTTTGTTGCTAAAAAATTTTTTGAACAAGATACAGTCGGCCGACAATGTTGTCCCGATTGTATCCAAGTCTGTACATGGCTTTACAGTTAATGGAATTTCAATGTTAATTGCGGAATGCACTTATGTAATTAAAAAGCTTTAAAGGAATTTAAAAATTTTGATTTTTGCAAAATAATTGTTTTTTTAACAGATTAAAGCCAAATTCTGATTCGATCATAAGTAATTGCTAAAATCACTTAGTTGGTTAATTGAAGTGGTCTATTTAAGCATTTCGCTGAGGAAAGTCAGTTCTCTTCCAAAGTTCGTGTGGTTTAAGATAGTACTTCTCATCCAAAGTTTATGCGGTTTAAAATTCGAATTCCAGCCACCATCCGATGGTACGACGGTGTCATCAGATGGTTAATGTCAGTTTTTTTGTGTGATAAAAAGTCGGTCAATTCTGATCCAACATCCAACGTTCGTGCCGTTTAAGTCAACTTACAACCAACAGTCGTACGGTTTAAGTAAAGTATCACCCGAAGTTCGTGCAGTTTTTGAGTATTAGCAAAGAAGATACCAGCTAACGCAGCTAGGGCGTAGCTAGTTATTTTGTGGTATTAGCTAAGAAAATTGGCAAATATAGTTTGTGAATGAATTTAAAAGTGTTGGTAAATTCTTTTGGATTAAAGGATAATATACCGTGGAAAAATCAAAGAAAAGAAAGTGTAACGCGTCATTTAAATGTAATTTATTTCAGAAGATAAGTGTTTTAAAAGTATTGTTCCGCAACACCTCGTATAAAAACACGTGTCTTCATTTTTATACGTTTATTAACAATAAAACGTAACTATGGTTACAACAACGACAAAATCTTCAGTTGACAATGGGCGCATTCAGGAGTACTCAGCCGCTTAGTCGCTGGGTAAGCGGAGGGTTAAAACTTTCAAATTAAACCAATAGAATGTCTTAATGCTTTGACACTCCTCTTACCCAGCGGTTAAGCGGCTGAGTACTCCTGAATGTGCCCAATGTCTCGAAATTTACAGCACAACGTTTGAATCTCTACTACCCCTTCGAAGGTTTTCTATCGCCCTTTTATAATAATGTGTAAGAGTAAAAATGATCTAGAATTTTGGAGAAATATCACGAAAATTCCAATGTACAAGATGGCATGGGTCAAGTTATCAATGGATAATACGGGCGTTTTCGGAAACCTTCGAAATTGATGAAAGAACTTGAAAAAATTAAGGTTAATTATTTAAATAAATTAACAAACTAAATTAAATAATCCTAACTCTAAAAATTTCCTAACGTAAACACATTTTTAAAAGTCTGTAACAGTATTTTTTTACTAGCAAGATTTTCACCATAATTGATTGTAACTTTGGTAGCTCCAAATTTCTATTGTGTTAATAAATTAAAATTTAAAAGTGGCTTTGTGGTTTAACTGAGTAATAAAAAAGAACCTTTTCGTTGAAACAAATGTGAAAATCAAAAGATAAAATTTTCTTTATAGAACTTATATATTTTTTTATAAATAAAAATAATAAAAAACAAATTAAATAATTATTTTATAAATAACAAATATTTTTGTAGCCAATAAATACGCTATTGCATAAAATTGGATCCCGGATAAATTTGAATATTGTATTTAAATTGTAGCTCCGATTTTGAGGGATTTTGAATCGGATAGCACTACATTATTATAAACGAAAAGAATTACTAAAGAAATTGATCATTATCAGGATTAACTGCATATTTAAACACACACCACATTTTTTTGCTTTTAAAAAGTTAATTTAAAAGTAAAATTTCATTAATGTAGTTACAAAAAGCAATGTAAAAAATAATATTTTATTTAAAGAGTTAGGCGTAAGTACTAAATATATTATTTTTACCAAAATGGAACATGCCTGAAGTCAAATTTCTTATTACAAATGTGATATAATAACTTCACCTTCACCTAAAATTTTTATGAATAAATTGGAAAAGGGGTCAAATTACTTTGTCTAGTTTTGTTGTTTCTTAAATAAAATAAAATTCAAGGTGTAGGGTGGATAGGCGTGGTGATATTTCTTTGCATATAAAAGCAATTTGGAACATATGATTATCACTCTTAAAATTACTTTTGTTTAGAATACAAGAAACATTAACAACATGTACAAGGTAAGTTTGTTGCACTAACCAGAACTAACCAAACCAATAAAGAAAAAAAATAATAGAAGAAAATATTCTACCTACCTTAGCGAACTTAATAAAATAAAGTAAACTGCGGACTTTGAAATTAGAAGGTAGTTTATAAGCAATATTTTTATAATCTTTTTTCTTTCTTTTAATAAAAAATACAATGCTTCTTATTACATATTCCCTAATAACTAATAACCCAAAGTTTATAGTATTAGGAAAGTAATTTTATTACCATCTTTTATACACAAAAGAAAAAGTATGTTGTTTTATTTTGTAATTTTAAATTTTAATTTTAGGAATAAGAAAAACATCGTAATATTTTGATACTACTCTCTTATGGTCTTTTATTATAATAATACAATATAGAATCCATATAAAAGCTAATTGTATAAAGGGTGTCCAATAACTCTACAGACAAACTTTAAGCTTTAATTCTATAATGAAAAATAGGAAAAAATCTTCTTCATATAAAAATATATCCTGAACATCTTAGTTTTTGAACTGCATAGTGTTAAAAATTTTAAAATTTGATTTTTTTATAATATTTTTATACCAATTCAGATATTAAAAAGAAATGGAAAGTGTCTCCTCTGCATCAAAAGACATTTTGTAACATACAAGTTTTTTTATCAGTGTCGTCCACAAAGGTTTTAAGGTTATTATTTTCTAAAAAAATTGTACCGTTTTTAAAAATTTTCCTTTTGTTTGAAATCTATTGACTTTTTTATTTGATGTACGATTTTCGCGTAAATATATAAACCATTTTTAAGTATAGTTAAATTCCTATCAAATTAGAGCATAAATAAAAAAGGTGATTTTTTTACTGTAGACTTTATGTACCACATGTGGATGTTACCGATACGAAATGACCAGGTCGAAAAATGGTTTATGTTTATTTACGTGAAAATCGTACACCAAATAAAAAAGCCCATAGAACGAAGTTGTTCCAAACTAAACGAGAACAAAAAATAAAACATTTTTATTTTTTTATATTATTCATTGCAAAATCACCCCTTATAGTTTGTCGGTAGAGTTAGACAACAGCCTATATAAGTTTTTTTTCATAAAATTGTCTTAGGAATATGTCCTTTCTTACCGCAATTACAAAATATACTGTATATAAAATTTTGGTTTGTAATGTTTACAGATCTTTGTCTTTGTTGCCTTTTGGCTACTGTCAATGCTGGCATCTATGAAGTTCCAGCTGTTGCTAAATATGCCGTACCAGCTACCAGTTCCTATTACAGTGCTCCTGCTTTACAATATTCGGCTCCATCCTATTCACTTTATGTCTCTCCAGCTGTAGCCCCTGTATCATACGCAGCTCCTGTTGCCAAATACATATCCGGCTCTGCTCATTCGTCTCACCAAGAAGAATTTGCTCCAGCAAAATATGAATTCAACTACGGCGTTCAAGACTCCCACACTGGTAACTTCCATTCTCAACAAGAACAACGTGATGGAGACCATGTTGTTGGACAATACTCTTTGCATGAAGCCGACGGTACCGTTAGAATTGTCAAATACTCCGATGATGGACACGGTTTCAACGCAGTTGTAGAAAGACAAGGACATCCCACTGAAGCCCCAACTGTCTACAAGAAAGTAGTAGCTGTAGCTGCACCTCAATACAACCAATACCACCACTAAATTAAATTATGACTGTAAACAACCCATTACATGTAGTTTAGATGTATTTATTTATTTTAAATTAAACAAGTTAAATTTACTTTTTTATTATTATTTAACATACTATTAAGTGTGGATAATATTCTATACACTAACATAAAACTACTAGCTGTTATCATTCTTTCTTTTTTTCATATATCTGTATACATACTATGTACATAGGGAGCTTCAAATGAAAACGCAGTTTTTGATAAAACACAATTTTAAAAGTATCTTACAATTTTTAGTTCACGTTTTATTATTTATGCTTAATATTAAATAATATGATACATTTCGATTAAAAAACTTTAAAATTTCATAAATAGAAAACGCACAGTAGGAATTGTGAGGTATTCTAAAAATTAGGTTTTATTAAAAACTGCGTTTTAAGTTAAAGCTCCTCACATACATATGTTTACAAAAACACATGCACTGAGAGAAATAAGTTTTAATAATCATAACTAAATTATCTCAGTTAAATAGGGGACAGATTAGATCAGTTAATGCCATAATTAAAGTTGACTTTCTACTTCCAAATTAGTTACTATAACTAAGTCGGTTTAATAACCGAAAAATATCTTATATGTTAGCGACCATTAATTGGCATCAGTAGTGTGGTCACTAAAGTCGTCTAGTTACCGCTGTTAGTCCATGACATTATGGTAATTAAGTCATTTACTTTTTACTGCTCAATGGACTTAATTGTGACTGATATTCAATCTTATTATCAATATTACTATATCAACATTATGATCAATATTGTAATGTTAATGGACTTAACTAAAGAGCTTTTGTATGGTTATAATTTTCAGGAATTAGGGTAATACCTAAGCTTTAATGAAAGTAGCAAAAAATATAGCTTGCTGGAATATACAGGGTGTCCGGAAAGATGAGGTCAAAAATGATAGGGGTGGTAGAGTGAGCCAAAATAATGTTAGTACTTCATATAAAAAAGAAGTTGTATCGCGCTTCCTTAGGGAGTTATTGAGGTTTAAAGTTAGAATATAAAAAAATGTATTTCATTAATAACTTTTGAACGGTTGCCAAAATAATAATGATATTTAGGCATTTAAATTAACTCGTACCAATGCTTTTTTCCATAGGCAAATGATGCGCCGTAAGTCATAATCATACAGGGTGAGACGAATTTTTTCGCTTATTCAATGCATTTCTTACAGAGGTAAAAAATTACATTTTGGTTTGACCGTATAATTTCTTTATCATTTTTGTACAAAAAAGATATACTTTATTTAAATTGATACCTTGGACCGTTTTTCATAAAACGCATTTTAAATCCAGACATACCCCCATTTGTATGTAATAAAAAATCATTTTTTTTTGAGAAAATTATTAAAATATGTTAAAATTTTTAAAAAACAGTCTTTATTTGTGTTATAAAGTTTTAAAGGTTTATAAACACCATTTTTATTTTTTTTAAACCACATTTTAATATTTTCCTCAAAAATTGTTTTTTTTATTATATACAAAATAGGGGTATGTCTGGTTTTAAAATGCGATTTTATAAAGAATGGTCCAAGATATCGATTTACATAAGATATACCTTTTTGTACAAAAATGATGAAGGAATTAAACGGTCAAACCAAAATGTGAAATTTTTCATCTCTGTAAAATATGCATATAATAAACGAAAAAATTCGTCTTACCCTGTATAATTATGAATTGCTGCGCTATCATTTGCCTATGGAAAAAAACACTTTTATTTAAATGCCCAAATATAATTATTATAGGGGAAACCGTTTAAAAGTTATATATAATGAAATACATTTTTTTAATTCTAACTTTAAACGTCAATAACTCCCTAAGAAAGCGCGAGAGAACTTTTTTTTATATGAAGTACTAACATTATTTTGGCTCACTCTATCACTCCTACCATTTTTGACCTTTCCTTTCGGGACACCCTGTATAGACTTATTTATTGTAGTATATGGGCTTTAGTTGCTTTAGCAAATAAGCTCTAGTTCCTGTAGCAAATTAAATTTATAAAATATATATGGTCAATGGAGTATATGGAGAAGTATTAGGAATTAAAATCTATAAATATGTACACTCGCCATTTTGGAATCAGTCAAATGGCGTCCGTAAAAGTAATACGCCAAGAAAAACCTACCCTATCCAAACCACACGAAGCACAAAACTGAAATACCAACAACAACGTTGCGCCTCTTTTGGAAGACTTTCCGTTGACGAGCGCTACCGAAGTATATCGATTTTTAACGATTCATATCTAGATAAATGACATTAGTTCTGATTATTAAAGCATCTACTTGTAATACCTGAATATCTAATAGTATTAGGAAGGTCTTTTTCTGCCTATATTAATGGAAACTTTATTTGATGCATTTAATAAACACAAATAATAAATTAATTATCACAATTAAACCGCAACATAATAGTAAATCTGGTAAGATTTTATTAACACGTAAATGGATTGTAACTAAACCAACTAGTTAGTGTTGTGCAGAAATTTATTAACAGTAATACCTTGATTTCAGAAAGACAAATTTAATAGTTCCCGAAAGATCAATCTAATATCATTATTAAAAAAATAGCTATGTTACCTAAAAATAAAGAATGGTTTATTAACGAAGCAACTGAAAGGTAGTTTAATTAACTGTTTTCTTTCAGTGTGAAAGCTGAAATTACGCGTTCAGCTAAATTCAAAGTTTTTTTTGTCAATTAAAGCAACAAAAAGATTAAGAAACAAAAAATTTGCTGTTAACAGCTGTGTCAGTGGCGTGCGTACAGAGCCCCAACCAGATACATTAAGGAAAAAATAGGTATGCCACTGATTTTTTTAAAATTGTAATACGCAGCTATAAAGAGCGTTGAATTTGCAACAAAAGTTGTCTCTTGTTTTTTTTTTCGAATAGCGCTCCATTTAAACAAAAACGCCAACTTTTTAAAAGTGTGCAAAGTTCTGAATTAAGGTCGTATGCGTAAACAAAAAATGTTTATTGTGTATTGTATTAATTAGGGCTCTGCACGCACGCCACTGACACAGCTGTTAACAGCTTTTTACTGTCATTATGCTCTATTATAATACAAATTTGCCTATTAAATTTCATATAAATCGGTTACGTGATTTTCAAATTATTTAAAAAAAATAAAAATCAATTAAACTTTAACACTTTTATAGGAACTTTTTTCTTATTTTAAGAAACACCCTGTATATACATTTACACCCAGTCCGCCAAAAAAGCGAGGCATTTCTGAAAAACAGGCGGGACGCAACAAAATGCGGAACTGTCCCGCCAAAATCAGGGCGTGTGGTCAGTTTTAGTTCCAGATTAACCCTACAAGCAAATTAAGCAATTGCTTTGAGCATCACCTCCGTTTGAGTGTTATACTTTTGTTTTTGAAAAAGGTGAAGACCTTTTTTTGCTCTTCAAAATTTTGGTAGGTTTGGTAAGATAAAGTCCTTCAATTTGTATATTTTTTTAGTGGTAGTCAAAAAGTCAAAAAATTTCTTGTTTAGGGGTACCACAGGAGTCGTGTGCTTAGGGCATCATGAAGTCTTAATCCGGTATTGATCACTTTACTTTAATGTTGCAAATAATTATCGCCATTTTCTGGACACTTGAGGAGGGTTAATTTTAAATATGTCCACTAGGGTGGTCCTTATTTAAGGTATGTTTGAAATTTTTTCCACTTTTTTCACAATAGTTCTGAATAAGTTTCAAATATATCAAAAAAATTCGTACCAAATTGCCGCTCTTAATTTTAAAATTTACCCGGCCTTCACGACAGCCAAAGTTTTCGGTATAAATAACATCAAAAATCTATTAACCTAATATTGAAAAAAGTACCCTCCCTTATTTTTATGGTACGGAAGCCCAAAAGGGGGTTTCGGGATTTACTACAGCGCGGCAGATTAATATATCGGAGGATACCTTGTACCCGGTTAAGTACATCCACCAAATATGAGCCCCGTATACAGGGCTGACCATAAAAAACAAAAATATCCATCAGAACTTGTCAAGCGCGTCAAATTAAGATAGGGTGAGTTAATTACATGCTAAACAGTCTATATTCCACTAATCTGGCAATTTTAGAGTGACGTAAAAAATCATTTTGGCAGTTTCGAGCGTTGCCATTTTTTTTTTAATAATTCAAGGATAACGAAAAATATTTAATCCGATACGATTTCCACAAGCCGAAATAATACTGACATTTTGACATATTTAAAAATCCATAGCCGCTTCCCCACCGATACAATATACTGTATATAACATTTTTTCTTATCATTTAAGCTTTGCAACTTAATAGGTTTTTGAGGCTCGAGTAAATTCCCATTAATTTAGCTTCGTTGGCTCCCCTACCATTAATTAAAAATTCACGTGTCAAAATATCGACATCTTAAAAAATTCGGTGGGATTTTATTCGTTAAAATCTCTACTTTCCAACGGGGTAAAAGAAGTTACGGTAAATTTTCAGGGGTAATATCCCTACTGCATTTAATTTTTCCGGAAAAATTTGGAAAACCGAGTTTTCAAGTGACTTGTTTTAACAAATAGCGAGAGTGGCTTTAAAAATCCGAGTTGAAGAGAAAGATTTTTCCACTTTCGCGAATGTTAAAACAGATTACTTAGACACGAGTATTCCAATTTTTCCACAGGAAAACTAGATGCACAAGGGATATTAGGTAAGATTATTTTCTTTCTATTGACCAATCACTATCAAGAATTGGTATCTCAACTTAGCTGTCAGCAGTTTTTCCGGAAAAAAAAATCAAAAAATTCATGCATGCAAGTTTGACAAGTTACAAGTTATATTGTTTTTAGTAAATATTGTTCTTATGGTTTTAATAAAAAAGTTATAATAAAATATAATGTTTATTTAACTCAAGAAATGGAAGTTTATTTAACTCAAGGAAGGAAGTAATTTGCCAAGAAATTCTTGCAAAAAATATTTGGGTAGTTTAATCAATTTAAATTTGTAGGTCGAGTGGTATACGGCTAGATTATTTCCTGAAAACTAACATTTAAGCCAAAGCTAATAATGTTTGAAATTTTTTTCAATTTTGACAACTAGTTTGAATGACATAAACAGCACATGTGGTTTATTCACTTATCTGAACAAAATTTATCCGAAAAATGGTGGTTTCTGATTGGTGTATTTTTTTATTGAGGGAAATAATTGCCGAAAATGCATTTTCATAGGACTTATAGTTTTGCTGAAAATCGAGAAAATCTATTTTTACCCTTAAAAGCTCATCCATTCCCACTTCTCTACCTCAGATCGACCGTAATTAATTTTCTTTTATTTTTGTTATTTTCTCTACATTTTTTAATGGGTTTTATCCTTCTCTATTTTTTTTGGTTTTTAAAAATTGTCGACCTTGGTCTAATAATTATTTTAAAAAATCGGATCCGATTTTTTTGCATTTTCTAAAACCATTTTTCATTGTAACGTTCATTTCTTTCTACCATCAAAAAGTAGAGATTTCAACAAACCAAAAGACCACCGACTTTTTAAAAATTCCGATATTTTGAAAACGGAATTTAAAATAAGGGTCCTAATTCGATATTAAGTCAAAATAATATGATAATGGTAATAATTTAGGATAATAAGTGCGATACATTTCATGATTATAAATTTCATGGGACAATTTTAAATAAACTTTTTAACTTTAGTGTTAAAATATCAAGAAAAATGTACTATGCATTAATGCAATTTTTTTAAATTTTAACAAAAAAAAGATAAAAGATAGTAAACCAAATTGCATATTTGATAGTATTTTATAATTTAAATCATCTCTTCTTTATAACAATTTTCGACATGAGTGTAGCCAGGCTTTCAGGCTTTTGTATCGGGGGGCAAAAGAAAACTAATAATTTTCGGTTTCTCAAAGGTGGTGGACAGGTGGTCACAGTGACGACGCCAGGAGGGGCCAAGGGTAGCCCCACCCACCACCCCCTAAAAATGCCTGTTCCCCCTTGTAAGGTGAAAAGTAAAAGGCAGCGTAAATCTGGAAACATGCGAGTCTTTTTTTTAAATACAAAAAAAATCATGGCTAGGGGTGGGGCCGATATTAGCAAAAATTAAGTTTTTAAGCAAAAATTGGGTTTTTGGCTAAACCTGGTAGATGACTGATACAATTTAATATCTGAGGGGTGGTTTTTAGGTCTTGGACCATGCAGAACTTTTATAAAGAATAACTTTTTTCGTAATTTTTTAATAAACGCTTCTCATTTAATTATTTGAATTTTTATTTTTTAAAACAACACTGCTTATGCTTTAGATATTGTAAAAAAATGCCAATAATACCACAATTTTGTTTAAGGTAAATGAGAACCAATAACATAATTTTTCAATAAAATGTTTGAACCCAAATGTAAATGAGCTCCATATGAACTGTTTTGCATTAAAACAAGACATTTTCATACTTGGAGTGAACGGAAATGTTGGTATAAAAGACGCCTGCAAATAGATAATATTATCAGTTAAGTTTAAAGTTATATAAAATTATTAATTAACCAAACAGAAATACCAAAAATGTTTCTACAAGTAAGTCAAAAATTAGTGTTCACATAAATTGGTAACCCTAAACACCAAATAAAATAGAAATAATAATTTAAATTTATTTTTATTTGATTTTTGGTATAGAGTGGGATTTTAATTACCATAAAACTAAAACCTAATAAATAATTTTTTTATTTTTTATATATATTTTTTATTATTTGAAAACTGGGACGAAAGAAAATCGAAAAATCAAATTTGCTCAAAGTAAATGTAAAATAGAAAAATAATTTTGGTTACAAGAAAAATATATATTTTTTGTCATTTTATTTAACCTTATATAAATATTGTTGTATTTTTCTCTCATAATTATAGGCCAGCAACAATATATAATTTTAAAAATCCATAATATTTTTCATAAAAAAATTTATTACTTTTTATATTTTTTGATTTTCAGATTGTAACATTGTCAGCTGTTCTAGCTTGCGCATGTGCAGCAACCAGTTACAGCAGTGGAGGAATCAGTGGAGGAGACTCAAAATCTGTCAAAATTATTGAACTTTACGTAAGTATACTTATAAAGTAGATGTATAGGGTGTATTAAAATAAAGCAATACTGTAAAAAACACAAGAAAGATAAAAAGGAACAAATTATCAATTAAGACTTACTTATGGCGTTATCTTTTTGTCCCTAAAGTTTTGCTGTCTTTAAATCATATTTTTTTTAATACCAACTCGATTTTTTTCTAATTTTTTAACTTCTTTTTGAATTATATTTTAATAACACATCAAAGTCAACCTTATTGAAATTATTTTGTAAATATTTTATCAAATAGCAATTAACATAATAAGCTCCTTTACATACTGACTGAAGTTTCTAAACTTTACAAAATTAAATATGCTCTGTATAAATTTTATTTAGAAACCAGTTATTTTAAAGTAGCTTTTTAGCGATAATACGGAAATTGCATAATTTCATATAGCTATTTAGAACTTGTTTGACTTTTCAAGCCTTTTTTATTTTGCATTAAACCTTTAAATATTAATTTACCAGGAATTGATAAGGGGTATTAAAATAGTGTTAAGTCTTTGCCAACTAGTGTGTGGTTTTTCTGATGGCACTATTCCTTAATTTATTTACCTAAAAGTCGATAATTAGACAAAAATTCGGGTTACAGAAGAAAGAAATACTAACAAAGGACCCAGGGTTTTTTAATTTAATATGACAATTACGCCACTAAGCAACACTCTGCAATTTCAAAAACTTAAATTTTGAGACCTCATATTAGTTAGAAAATTTACTGGATTCTGTAGTGTAATAAGTTTGGTACTAAAACAGTGTTAAGTCTTTGCCAACTAGTGTGCGGTTTTTCTAATGGCACTATTAATAATTAGGATATATCATAAAGCAAATCCCGCTTTAGCGCTAACACATAAAATATTCGTCAGTACCGTTTTTTAAAGAGCGACGTCATTTTTCTTGTCATTAATTTCTAACAGTTAAAAAAATAATTCAAAACTATATCTTAAACAAAGAGAAATAGAAAGGAAAGTACGACATTTCTTTATCGTCTTTATTTTTATTGGCAGAGATCTAATTGTACAATAACTGATAAAGTCGCTGAAAATGAAAAACTTTTACTTGAAAGCTTTATCCTTTTAAAAATATACATACAATGTCACACAAAACAAAAACAAAACGGTGTACATTAGTAGGTTTACTTTTTTAAATCAAAATGTATCATTTTGTTTGTTTTTAAGTTAAAATTATCTAAATTAAAATAAAAATGTATTTTGGATAATTATTTCAATCCCATATTTAAACTTAAATTTGTCTACAAAAGGACAATATTTTTTGGTATACAAGGTTTTCATTTCAAAAATTACAACTTAAGTTATCTGCGAAAAGAGACAGTTTAAAGAAAATTGCCAAAACACGTTAAAAATTGGATGGAGCTTCTTTAACCCCTTAACCACCACGGACACCACCCCAAAATTCTTAAATGAGAAAGGGGTCGAGTGATACATCAGAATATAAAGTTAATATCTTTACCTACTACAAAATGACGGTACTTTAAAAATTACCCAAATAGATGATTGGGATAACCATATTTCTGAAAGTAATAAAGTTAAATGGACTTAAGGTGGTATTTTTTTATCTTTTTGACATCTCACGAAGGCATATGCCTAAATACCAGAGTACCGTGGGTGTCGGGTTTATTAGATGTTTAACCCATCGTTCACCCTGTTCCGTCAACGTTGTCCAAGCACTGAAACATGCAGTTATGCATTTCTCAGCACCTTTTAGACATCGCGGTAGTGCCACCACGGTCGTTATTTTTAAATACCTAACTACTACCCAAATATGTCTTCCCCGCTGGGAATCAAACCGGCGACCTCTGGCTTCGAAAATCAAAGCTCTGTTCACTGCGCCAAAATTATTTTTATTGGTAATATAATATACAGGGTATTCCATTAAAAAAATATATACATTTTGTCCTACTCTGTATACAATTAATAGTATGACCATTAAAAAGATTAATTAAAGAGCTTTAGGAAAATACCACCTTATGCATATATGACTTTATTTGTTTCGGAAATATGAAAATATCAATCAGATATTTGGGTAATTTTAAGTATCGCCATTTTCTAGTAGGTAAAGGTATTGAATTCATATTCTAGAGTTATAAAGTACTCGCCAAGTGGTAGCCCTGGTAGTTAAGCAGTTGAAGTGGTCCCCCTTAATAAATATCTAGGCGTGTTTTAACGATTTTCTCAAATCTGTCTCTTTTCGCAGATAACTTGAGTGGTAAATTTTTAAATAAACACTCTGTAGAATAAGTTTAGTTTCATTTACAAATTTAGGTTTTAACTGCTATACATATAGCAGTCTCAAAGATTTAAATATATAAGTATAACTTGATTATCAATCCAATAGAACTCCTTCGTTTAGTTTCTTAAACCCTAAAATTGTTTAACCTTTCTGATTCGTAACTCTAATTTTTATTTTTTTCTTTAGACTAAGCCAGACTATAAATATGGATATGAAGTACACGACCCCAAAACAGGTGATATCAAAGAACAAAAAGAAGAACGTAAAGGTGACAAGGTTACGGGAGAATACTCTTTTAAGGAACCTGACGGTACCACCAGAATTGTGAAATACGAAGCTGATCACGAAAACGGATTTAACGTGAAAGTAGAAAGAAAAGATTACGCTGTACACCCTTACATTTCATACAAAAAGAATAATTGTTTTTAAATGACCAAAAATACCCACTACGGATTGACTTCAATGATAGTCGCTATTTATAGATTTATATTGGTACTTATAGTACTTTAGTGATATTTGATTTTCCTCCTGACCCTACCGCTGTATATAGATACCTTACCGCATGTCCTGGAAATGATCTTATGTGCCATAACGACTGTGTCGTCCATTTTCTTGTATTTATGATGCTAGACCCTGATGTGTTTTTGTAAATATGTTGTAAATAAATAGTTATAATAGAAAAAATATTTTTGTTTGTTTTTCTGCGACAAAAATTTAAACAAGTTTGAGATATGATAAAATAACGGTAGAGCTCCATACAAATTGTTTTCAAAGTGTTATTCGTTTTCGAGTTACAAGCAGTCAAGGTTCAATTTTTATTTTGGTTTTTTGCCATATTGCATTTATTTTTTAACCAATCCAGTTGATATTTGACACACAAATCGAGCTTTGCAGATTCTAAAATTTTAAGACAAAAGTACTTTTTTAAAATACCACCAGAGGGCACTTTACCCAAAACTTAAAATTTATTTACATTATAACTTTTTATTTTGGCAGATATCGGAAAGCTGGAGGCGCCATTTTATATACAATTAAAAGCTTAAAAAATAAGATAATCTTTATTAAAGTCGATGAACCTCACCGTTTAGGCACCAATAGACATCAAAATTTTCATCAAGTTTAATCAAATTACCTACATACATACATACATAGTCCAGTAACTCAACCGACACACTTTACGGGGCGATTCTATAACAGAAAATAAGGAAAAACACTTTATATAAACATGTGTCCTAAACGTCTTAGTTTTTAAACTACGGTGTGTTAAATATTAAAAAAGCTTTTTTTAATTTAAAAAAGTTTAATGTTAATAAATTTTAAGTTTTAGGTAAAGTGCCCTCTGGCGGTATTTTAAAAAAGTACTTTTGTCTTAAAATTTAAAATCTGCAAAGCTCGATTTGATTTGATACAGGTACTTTCCTTTTGCGCAAAAATTACATTTTTGGTCAGACCTCGTAGATGACCGACACAATTCGATATTTGATAATTGTATTGTAGGTTTTCGACTATGCAGAATTTTTATAAAGAATAAACTTTTTCGTAAAATGAATAATAAAAAAAATCCATATGACGCCAACTTAATTACCTAGACACACTGTATATATAAGATGTAAATGTACGTATATAAGTGGTTTCCTAAAGAACATACATAAGATGTTTAATTTACATCCCTGGACTTGTACTTGTACTTTAAAGTACATATGTACATAAGACGTACATTTTAGATCCCTGGACGTATGGACGTCAAATGGATGCAAAATGTACGTACCTTGTACGTACTGTGCTGATTGGGTATAACACGAATAAAAAGCAAATTAAACAAAGACACTTGGTAACCCACTGTTGCATAAGCATGATCTTTTCATGTAAGAAGTCTGAGGGAATAGCCAGACTGAAGAGGGCGACAAGCGAGCAAGCGATTTTTCGCAGTGCGAGAGCTGCGTGTGGCCCTGTGTGGCCTGTGTGGCATTAGGTTTTGAAAAAATTGCTCGTTTGCTTGTCGCGCGATCTTCAATCTGGCCGTTCCCTTATTTACGATAAATTCATTAATACCTAATAAAAAATCAAATAAAAGGTGTCCTGTCCACGCAAAACCCGATAGGTATATCCTGAATTCAAACAAGAAAAAAAATAACCAACAATTTAATATAGTATTTTTTTGATTGTACGTTTTAAAATGAAATTTAACTTTTTATTATAAATATTGTTTACTTTTTATTAATTTCTACAATCAATTCAATAAAATTAAATTTTCAGGCAAGAATCGATAAATCTGTGTTTCTTAAAAAAAAAAGAGTTTTTTTCTTTAACAGTTGATAACGTTGCCATACCAAGGCATTTGGCATCACTAATAACTTTTTGATGGTTGCTCTGTAGAACATTTTGTAATTTATCCCAAAATTAATAAAAGTAGATTTATCGGTCTTTGCATTTTTGCTCGCTAATTAACATTTCTATAATTAATGATACTACGATAGTTGTCAGTTGTCAGGTTATTACCAGCGTAGGCAAAGTCGTATCCGCGAGGACTTACTTTTAAATACACACTCTTTTCAATGATTTTGAATACACATAAAATACTGGCATAGGCTAATATGTGCCTGCGATACCTCTTTATTGAAAGTTGAAAGTTGGAAAACAAAAAAAAGGTTGAAGATATGTTCTGTAGTTTGGCGGATTCATTTAATGGATGGTATTTATTTGAGTACACGCCAAAATAAAATTAAAAGTACTTACTAAAAAACCAAAAAAAAAATTTAAACAAGTAAAAGATAATTAAAAATCGACGATAAATTTGCCACCGAAACGTCGATTTTTAATTATCTTTTACTTGTTTAAATTTTTTTGTTTTTTAGTACTTTTAATTTTATTTTGGCGTGTACTAAATAAATACCATCCATTATAAAAGGTCCTTTATATTTTTAATTTTACTGTACTTTAACCACGCTTGCTACCGCTTATACTGCTCAAAATTAACAATGTCTTTGTCTCACATTTCATACCTTCAACTGCAAGACCGCATACACAGCCTACGCCTATAGCTACCCTACTGTTAAGAATGTAAATGTTTGAGTAAGGCATTAAAAACATTGGTATATTATTAAAAAGGTTATTTTAATTTAACTCTTTGGGCGGAAATAAGGCAAAGCTATATAATAAATAAAATACTTGTAAATGTGTTTAATGTTTTTTATTACAAATTATATTTTCATTTAATGCCCATTAAGTTTTTTATGCCATTGTGGAAACAAAAAATTCACATTTATAAACACTGTCAAAACTTAAAATAATTCCGGATTTGTATAAAAGATTATTTAATATTGAATACTCATGCCCCACCCCTAAAAATATTTCATAAAATAATATATTTTATTATTTAAAGGGCGCAATTAGGAAAAAGGTAGACTGCGGTTAGCTCCACCCCCTAAAGTTATTAAGCATTTAAAATATAATCAATAGTTTTAGCAATGCAAACATCAAAAAATGGTAAAACTTTAAGAAATTAGAGCTTAAATGGTCAATATATTTCAAAAGAGTAAAGGTTAATTTTAATTATGGGGTAGTAAGGGGAGTAGATATGCTATGCCTAAGGTCTCTATGCCAGTACGAGCATTATAAGGGTAGTTTTTCCCATGTATTTCTTATGGGAGAAATTTCAGGTCCAATCTGCATTTTTATCGCCATTCCCAACCCCTAACGCAAAGTTGAAACGACCTATAAATTAAAAAGTCTCGCCTGCGCCGGGAGTCGAACCCGTACCGCCTGCGTGAGAACCCAATTAATTCAATTCAATTCAATTTAAAAGTCCATTTATTTTCTGAATATATCTTACATTTCCACAAAGTTTACATATAATAAATTTTTTGTACAATTTCTTCGGGGCTAGTTGGCTAGTCCTTCCGGAAATGACGGCCCAGGTTCTTGGGACGAAGCCCTCCACCCGGGGGCTGGTGTTTGCCCTTGGGGAAACTCGTGGACCGTGTAGGCAACGACATAAATCTTTTCCGATACCTTCAAAGATTATTTTTAGTTTACGTGTTGTTTGTTTCTTTTGTTTAAGATGTATTTTGATTTAAATAAAATAAGTTTGTTAAATTATTTCGGGAAAAATCGTGATCAAAAAACCCGATTTACATTTAAAATGTTTTTATTTTTAATGGATATCCTATCCCTAAGTAGTGCACAGCAAAATTCCCGGTAACAGTGTGATTAGCCTAGTGTTAGGCTTACTATAAAAAACTAAAAAGTTGACCAATCACGGCCTTAGATTTATTACGTGTGTATTAAATAAAATAAGAATTTTAATTAGCATTTATATGATTAGTTATACGGTTATTTTATGGGGGATTAATTCTTGGTATAATGGAGCTCTGCGATACAAAGGTTTGTGTATAGGGTTGTGATTTGCTCTAATATGCGTTATGTTTTGTGTTATTTCGGATTTTAAAATGGTATGTCTGTAAAATTTATCAGTGCTTTCTATGATGTATTCTGTTATTGTTTGGCAATTAGCGAGTTGATGTAGGTCGTTTATTCTAATATATCGGTTAGATTGTGTGGCTGATCGTAAAATTTTGCGTGAGAACCCAACGCCATATACCACTAGACTATTGGAGGATCTGATAATTAAATGTTAAACGGAGTCCAATTGAAGCTCTCACCTTAGCCGCGATTTGAACCCGAGGTCACACGCTTTCAAGGTAAAGTCCGTTACCACGCGGCCAATGTGTCATTAGAAAACAAAGCCGATGATGTCAGTCAGATGATCCGAAACCACAAACAGAAAAATGTTGATTTAAAATACGCCAATAAAACCACATTCCGATCAAAATCTAAAAATATGAAACTAAAGTAAACAAAAAATATATGTCACATCCAGTAGGTGGTGTAGAGAAAAAACAATGTTTTAATAAAAACCACATAATTTGTAATTAAATTAAGATCAACATCCGGCATGCGGTTTAATAAAAAATGCCTTTAACAAAAAATTCAAAAGAAAATATTTTTAAAAATAAATTTAGTACTTAAGCTTTAATCAAATATTAATACCAAAAAAGCGAATAGTTATATATTAATTTACCAAAAGTGTTCAATAATACCAAATATACCGAGCACACATAGTAAAGTAATAAAATTTCTATAAATTACAATAAATATACATAGCGCCAAGAGCACATTATTCTGGGTAAATCCGTTAACATATCAACTAATTTAAAACTCTCTGAGCCCGAAGGGCGAGAGAGAGTATATCTTCTTAAGTGACTTATATGTAATAACTCACGTATCTAATACAAAATTTTATCCAACACTTTCGTATAAATCGTTTTTAATATCGAAAATAATTTGAAAACGTCATCCATTATTTGTTACTTGTCATTGTCAACACCAGCAACAAAATTTTGTATTGTCTATAATTCACTAGTGAGCTAAAGGGTACTTTAGCTCACTAGTGACTTATAGTACACTTTATATCCTCAAAATCTGATCAATTATGTAGATATTATATGTAAGTGTTGGATAAATATACATATCACCAAGGGTACATTATACAGAGTAGTATACAGGGCAAATCCGTCAGCATGTCAACAAATTTAAATAAATATAGAGGTAGATAGATCATATAAACTGAAAAAATCTTTTTTATACAGGATTCTGTCGTAAGTTTTAAACTCGAAATTTTATACAGAGTGCTCATTATTCTGATTTGAATACATTTTTCAATTTTATACTGGGTATTTATTAAACTAAACATTTTTATACAGAGTGGTCATTAAACTTATCTAAAATATTTGAATAATACAGGATGTTTTAAAGTAGGTTAACAAATTATTAGCTTTAATTTTTATGAGTTTTTATACAGGATCTGTCTTAAGTTTTAAACTAAAAATTTTTATACAGAGTAGTTCATTACTTCCTGATTTGAATACATTTTTTCAATTTTATACTGGGTGTTTATTAAACTAAACATTTTATACAGAGTGGTCATTAAACTTATCTAAAATATTTGAATAATACAGGATGTTTTAAAAGTAGGTTAACAAATTATTAGCTTTAATTTTTATGAGTTTTTATGCAGGATCTGTCTTAAAGTTTTAAACTAAAATTTTTATACAGAGTGAATTCATTATTCTGATTTGAATACATTTTTGCAATTTTATACTGGGTATTTATTAAACTAAACATTTTTATACAGAGTGTTCATTAAACTTATCTAAAATATTTGAATAATACAGGATGTTTTAAAGTAGGCCAACAGATTATTAGCTTTAATTTTATGAGTTTTTATTTGATTGCAGTAGTTTCTAAAATAGTAGCCTCCTATACCTTTTCTATCGACTTTGTAAGTGCTACCTACTCTATACCCTTCATTTTCTGGCAAACCTCACATAGCCTTCCAATTCAGGTTTGCATTCAGAGCAACACACGGGACGACCCCGAAACACTCTCGAGACATTGTAGCTTCTTTGGCTGCTTGACTCATACTAAAATAAATGCTGATAAGTTGCTCATGTCCTCGTAAGTGGTAAAGTGGCGGTGGGGGAAATAACAGCAGATTTACAGATTTTTACCCTTACAATATTGAAACACCTTTGCGTAAGTATTTACAAACAACAAAAGTAAGAATATTGGGCTAAATAGTTGTTTTCTGGTTTCTGAACATGGCCCAAATAGTGTTTAAGACATTAAATCAATCAGAGAGCAGTTGAGAGTAAATAGGGCCTAAACAGATAACCTCAAAAGTTCTTACACAGCCGTTGTTATGATTGACAGACAAGTTATTTAAAAAAACTACAAATTTGAACGGTTTGCCGAACGGCTCTGCCGAACACTTTCAGTCTGAAAATAGTCTTGTTTGGGTTTAATGAAAGGTTTTGACTTGTAGATTACTAATTAAACATTTTAACAATTTTATTTCGTAACTTCTCATTTATAAATAATTTTTAAAAATTTTAACTTATTTGGACTCCTTACGACTTCTAGATACCGAATCTACAATAAAATCAGTCATTTCGGTCGCAACTTCCGGTCGTCAAAAAGTAGTATTGTTTAAGTTTAAATGAAAGGGCTTGACTTGGAGATTACAACTAAGCATTTTTAACAACTTTTATGATTTTTAGCTATTTGATTATCACTTGTTTTGCAGAATTATGTTTAAATGTGAATTTTGTAACTCGCGAATTCACCTGAAAAGACAATTTAAACGACATGCGACTGTCGGACTGCAGCCCAAGTCTACGAGCACCGGGCTTTAGCGGGGATTGCCGTATTTTAGAAAAACAGTTCCGTATTTTAGAAAACAGTGCTGTATTTCAGAAAACAGTGCCGTATTTCAGAAAAACGGTACCGTATTCTAAAATACAGGTCTGTATTTCAGAAAACAGTGCCGTATTTCAGAAAACAGTGCCGTATTTCAGAAAAACAGTACTGTATTCTGAAAATACAGGGCTGTATTTTGAAAGTACAGCCCTGTATTTTCAAAATACAGCCCTGTATTTTAGAATACGGTACCGTTTTTCTGAAATACGGCACTGTTTTTCTAAAATACAGCCCTGTATTTTAGAATACGGTACCGTTTTTCTGAAATACGGCACTGTTTTTCTGAAATACGGCACTGTTTTTCTAAAATACGGCACTGTTTTTCTAAAATACGGCAATCCCCGCTAAAGCCCGGTGCTCGTAGACTTTGGCTGCAGTCCGACAGTCGCCATGTCGTTTAAAATTGTCTTTTCGGGTGAATTCGCGGTTACAAAATTCACATTTAAACATAATTCTGCAAAACAAGTGATAATCAAATAGCTAAAAATCATAAAAATTGTTAAAAATGCTTAATTCGTAATCTCCAAGTCAAGCCCTTTCATTTAAACTCAAACAATACTACTTTTTGACGACCGGAAGTTGCGACCGGAAATGACGATTTTATTGCAGATTCGGTATCTAGAAGTCGTAAGGAGTCCAAATAAGTTAAAATTTTTAAAAATATTCATAAATAAGAAAGTTACGAAATAAAAATTGTTAAAAATGTTTAATTAGTAATCTACAAGTCAAAACCTTTCATTTAAACCCAAACAAGACTATTTTCTGACGACCCGTTCGACAAAGTGTTCGGCAAACCGTTCGGCAAACCGTTCAAATTTGTTGTTTTTTAAATAACTTGTCTGTCAATCATAACAACGGCTGTGTAAGAACTTTGAGGTTATCTGTTTAGGCCCTATTTACTCTCAACTGCTCTCTGATTGATTTAAATGTCTTAAATACTATTTGGGCCATGTTCAGAAACCAGAAAACAACTATTTAGCCCAATATTCTTACTTTTGTTGTTTGTAAATACTTACGCAAAGGTGTTTCAATATTGTAAGGGTAAAAATCTGTAAATCTGCTGTTATTTCCCCACCACCACTTTTACCACTTACGAGGACATGAGCAACTTATCACATTTATTTTAGTATGAGTCAAGCAGCCAAAGAAGCAACAATGTCTCGAGAGTGTTTTCGGGGTCGTCCGTGTGATTGCTCTGAATGCAAACCTGAATTGGAGGCTATGTGTGAGGTTTGCCAGGAAAATGAAGGGTATAGAGTAGGTAGCACTTACAAAGTCGATAGAAAAGGTATAGGAGACTACTATTTTAAAACTACTGCAATCAAATAAAAACTCATAAAATTAAAGCTAATAATCTGTTAACCTACTTTTAAAACATCCTGTATTATTCAAATATTTTAGATAAGTTTAATGAACACTCTGTATAAAAATGTTTAGTTTAATAAATACCCAGTATAAAATTGAAAACATGTATTCAAATCAGAATAATGAATACTCTGTATAAAAATTTTTAGTTTAAAACTTAAGACAGATCCTGTATAAAAAACTCATAAAAATTAAAGCTAATAATTTGTTAACCTACTTTTAAAACATCCTGTATTATTCAAATATTTTAGATAAGTTTAATGAACACTCTGTATAAAAATGTTTAGTTTAATAAATACCCAGTATAAAATTGAAAAAATGTATTCAAATCAGAATAATGAACACTCTGTATAAAAATTTTTAGTTTAAAACTTAAGACAGATCCTGTATAAAAACTCATAAAAATTAAAGCTAATAATTTGTTAACCTACTTTTAAAACATCCTGTATTATTCAAATATTTTAGATAAGTTTAATGAACACTCTGTATAAAAATGTTTAGTTTAATAAATACCCAGTATAAAATTGAAAAAATGTATTCAAATCAGAATAATGAACACTCTGTATAAAAATTTTTAGTTTAAAACTTAAGACAGATCCTGTATAAAAAAGATTTTTTCAGTTTATAACCTTGTTTGATTCCAAATAAAAAACTCATAAAAATTAAAGCTAATAATTTGTTAACCTACTTTTTAAAACATCCTGTATTATTCAAATATTTTAGATAAGTTTAATGAACACTCTGTATAAAAATGTTTAGTTTACTTTTTAGTGACCTATCTACCTGTATATTTATTTAAATTTGTTGACATGTTGACGGATTTGCCCTGTATACTACTCTTGCATAACTATGTACTCAGTATATTTGGTATTATTTGTTTTTAGGTTGATGATTTTTATTTGACAAGTATAATATACCTTTTAGTGCCCTATCTACCTGTATATTCATTTAAATTTGTTGATATGTTAACGGATTTACCCAGAATAATGTGCTCTTGGCGCTATGTATATTTATTGTAATTTATAGAAATTTTATTACTTTACTATGTGTGCTCGGTATATTTGGTATTATTGAACACTTTTGGTAAATTAATATATAACTATTCGCTTTTTTGGTATTAATATTTGATTAAAGCTTAAGTACTAAATTTATTTTTAAAAATATTTTCTTTTGAATTTTTGTTAAAGGCATTTTTATTAAACCGCATGCCGGATGTTGATCTTAATTTAATTACAAATTATGGGTTTTTATTAAAACATTGTTTTTTCTACACCACCTACGGATGTGACATATATTTTTTGTTTACTTTAGTTTCATATTTTTTAGATTTTGATCGGAATGTGGTTTTATTGGCGTATTTTAAATCAACATTTTTCTGTTTGTGGTTTCGGATCATCTGACTGACATCATCGGCTTTGTTTTCTAATGACACATTGGCCGCGTGGTAACGGACTTTACCTTGGAAGCGTGTGACCTCGGGTTCAAATCCCGGCTCAGGTGAGAGCTTCAATTGGACTCCGTTTAACATTTAATTATCAGATCCTCCAATAGTCTAGTGGTTATATGGCGTTGGGTTCTCACGCAGGCGGTACGGGTTCGACTCCCGGCGCAGGCGAGACTTTTTAATTTATAGGTCGTTTCAATTTTGAGTTTAGATGATGACGTCATCGATGGTTACGAAAACTACCCCTATCTAGCACGTGTTGACTTAGGACATTAAAAATTCTAATTTTGCGTTAGGGGTTGGGAATGGCGATAAAAATGCAGATTGGACCTGAAATTTCTCCCATAAGAAATACATGGGAAAAACTACCCTTATTATGCTCGTACTGGCATAGCATATCTACTAGGGGGTTGTCTTGGACGATATTTTCGAAGAAAAAATTAGATACTTACCAAATTTTTTATTATAACTCTCTTAATTTTTATGCTAGGAACTTCTTTTAAATAGAAAAAAAGGTCTGATTAGGTACTAATTTTATACTCAAAATTCCATAAGTTTTCCTCAAAATATGCTGCATTTTTTGTTTGTTAGCAAAGAACCCCACACCATTTGCATTGAAAATCGGCATCAAAGAAATTCTTTAAGATTATTGTAGGTATGTTAAATTCTCATCTCTTCTGGTAGATAATATTTCCATAAAAATGTTTGGGGTCACCGGTAATATTATGGATTTAGGGCTCCCTAAATTGGCGACACTGGAGGATATTAAAAAGCTACAATTTCCCCAATGCCGGTTTTCAATACAGTTGGTACGGGGTCCTTTTTCTATAACTGTTACTTTAGGAATATGATATGGTACATTCAACAAAGTTGAAATTTGAGGCAGAATTCAAAAGTTTATTTTAAGAAAAAAACTTTTATATACCATGAAGAACTTTTGTTCTTGCATAATATATTAAAGTTAAGATCACTTTAAAAGAAATAAATAAATTAAATATTTAATATAAAATTACTTACAATACAGAGAAGGTATTAAACTTCAAACAAGGGATTATAAGCTTATTTAATTAGATTAAAATAATTTCGACCGAAAGCTTATGATCCTATCCCTATTGTAAGTAATTTTATAATAAATATTTAATAAAATTATTCATTTTAAAGTAATCTTAACTTTTATTATAATATGCAAGGACAAAATAGTTCTTCATAGTATATGAAAGTTTTTATTTTCTTAGAATGTGTAATAAACTTTTTTCTTGGTTTATTCTGGAGAAATGCCAAATATTATTTTGTTAAAAGGTAATCTCCCAGAAAAACAAATAAACTATAAAATAACTCAAACGTATTTTCATATAAAAAAAAGCAGTTAGTAATAATTGCTAATTTTTGGTCACTTTATATACATGATTTTTTCATGAAAAAAAACTCTGCCAAGAATAAAAAACCACGTGTTACACTAAAACAGGTAAAGTTAAACCACCGAATTTTAAATAAACTTATTTTAACCAAAGTATCTTTTAAATTTTAAAAGAGATCCGAATAGGAAGCGACCTTCACCCATCTGTTTACCGGATAAAAACTGTTTTATATTAAAGATAGTATTTAAACAAAGGTATTACCATAAGGTTGACTAAAAAAATGGGATAAGGCTATGACCAATTTAAAAAAAAAAGTTTTAAAATTTTAAGTGACCCTGTATAATGTCAATTTTTATTTTCTTTGTTTTTTTTTAAGGAATCAAAACTATCTGTTCATCCGCCAATATGTAATATTATATTTTTGTGAAAGATCTAAATGTTTTGTTCATGTTTTTTTAAAATGTGACAGCTAGGTTTGGCAACTATTTTATTAATTTTTTAAAATTGTGTGTGGGTTCCACGAATTTATGTTTTAAAGACATACCATTCTGATGAAAGCTAATTCGCCGAAACGTCAATATTCAGAAAATATATATGTAACTTGTTAAAAACAAAATTTGATAAGGGATTTGAATTATTACTTTTATGCCCAAGAATTTTCGAATAAAAGAATATTTTATTTTACATGACAGTACTAATATATTAGTACATTTTGTTTCTTAGATTTTATAAATTAAGCTGTAGTTAATTTTTAAATTTTAAACTTAAAACAATTTTTTGGTACTGTATTATTTAAAAATATATATTTTAATAACTAGCATACATACGTATTTAAAAATATACGGGTTGCCATTATATAAGGTGTGTCAAAATTTATGAGGATATTTTTTAAATTAAATATGGCTTAGACCTAATTTTTTAGGCAACCCTATGGCGATACCTTTGTTTCAATACTGTCTTTAATATAACACAATTTTTATCCGGTAAACAGGTGGGTGAAGGTCGCCTCCTATTTGGATCTCGTACTAATAGTACATTAAATATAAATAAATTTGATGCAGAATTTAAAAATGTAATAAAAATAGGGATCCTGTATTTATGAAATTACCGAGAAAAAGCACGCAACCCAAAATAAACATGTATATCTTTTGGCGTTTTTTTTTAATGAATTTTTTCCTACCCACGAGTCTCCACTGCCCACTGTATAAAATCAGTAAAATAGACAAATGAATTGTTTTTTATGACTTAATCACAATTGCTTTATTTCTAAATATATAATAATAAAAATAATAATAACAAATACAGTCTTATCTTATATGGGGATGAACATAGTGAGGAAAGGAAGCTTATACTGCATTCATATCATGATGGGATGATTCAATGACCAGGTACGAGATGAGCAGTCGGCAGTATTTATTTCACGCTTTAGTGTCTGCAAAAATAATTTATAAATTTATAAATACCTATTTCTGCTTTATGGCCGATTCCCACCTAGGGGTTTTAACTCGGCGTTTTCACCCCGGGTAAAAAGTTTTTGACTTTTGACGATTCACACCTTCGAGTCATGGGTAAGGGGTTAAAACTCGAGCGTTTTTACCCGCCAAATTAGGACTGGTTTTAATTTTCCCCTATGGGTGACGACTTTTTGACAAAATTCCCTACATAAATTAACGGTTGGTACTACCAAAAGTTCTAATTCTGATTTAAATGTGCATGGAAACGATTTTACCCGTGTCCTTGAAAAAACCCCGATAATCAGCTGATGGGTGACGACTCATGCGTCACGGGTGAACACCCCTAGGTGGGAATCGGCTTTTATACTATAAGAAATACAAATTTTTTATTATTCAAAATACAATAAGATTGAAGATTAGAAAAAACCATTAATATTTTTAAATAACAACCTTTTTTAAATGAAACACCCTGTATATTTTATCACTATTCGAAAGATCTTTTAAAATCATTTGAAAAACTTTACATGTCATAAATCCAATTTCAAACAGTTTTTGAAATATGAACATCCTTAGGAGTTCAATAGTAAACTAGATTTTTATACCAAACACCCTGTATATTGTATAACCATTTAAAAGGTCTTTTAAAAAGATTTAAGAAAATACTACATTTAATATGTCTCTTATAGGTTTGAATATATTATGGTCATTTAAATATAAAAATTATGTTAAATTTAATGACAATACTTTATACGGAATGTTTTATTTTAAAAACGATATTCAACTTATTAAACCTTAAGAAGGTCATATTTCCAAAACTATTAAAAAAATATATATCACATGAAATATTTTGTTTTAAAATATTTTAAATGAACCTTCTAATAATGAGAAAATATACAGGATGTTTAAAAATGGTTATTTTTCTGTATAACCTAAAAACCCGATGGTCAATGGATTTCTTTTTAATCTTAAAGGGCGTTTAAAATTTTACTTGTAGTGCTAATTTAAACTATTTCGTATTTTAAGTATTAACGAAGCTTCCAATGGCAAACACTTAATTTGAATGATCCAGTATATTATTTGCCTATGAGAAAATATACAGGGTGTTTAAAAAAGGTTATTTTGCTGTATAACTCAAAACCCGATTGTCAATGATTTCTTACAATAAGTTTTAATTTTAAAAAGCGTTTAAAATTCCACTAGTAGTGCTAATTTAAACTATTTCATATTTTGAGTAATAACGAAGCTTCAATGGCAAACACATAATTTTAATGACCCTGTATATTATTTGCCTATAAATATTTCTTGGGTAAGCGACGAAGAAAAATAGGCTAACTAGAAATTTCTTATAAGAGATATTGTAAGCAGGTTATTTTAAAGAAAAAAACGTTTCTCTGTTATTCCCCATTAACCTTTTTTTAACTGTAATTAAAATCCATTATTACATTTTAAAAATCAGCCTATTAAAAGAAGTAAACCAATACGAGTTATAGGTCATTTTTTCATTTTAAATTCATTTACAATTAAATTACTTACCAATGATGATGATTATGATGCTCAGGATGCATTGCATGACCTTTCCTTTCTACATGAGCGTTGAACCCATTTTCATGATCAGCCTCATATTTTACTACACGAATGGTACCATCAGGTTCATGAAGCGAGTATTCTCCCTTTACCTTGTCGCCATAGCGCTCTTCATGTTGTTCATGAATGTCGTGATGGTGAGGATCATGTACTGAGTATTTATACTCATAGTGGGGTACGGTCTATAAATAATAATAGGTATGTGGTATTTATTTAAATATTTTTGTACTATCCAGTAATTTATCCTTTTCAGTGCAACCGTATAGTTTTTAAATTTAGGAACTTTAAATTATATCCGCGAATGTCAATTTTAGATATAATTACCTCTGTATATTACTTCTGGTTTAACCGAAAGTGACATAAACTTTAATATTTTAAATGGAACACCCTGTATATTTTTTAAGATTTGAATTCTACAGGTCATTCCTAAAATAAAACCTTGCCAGAGAATATGGCGTTTGTTCCAATTATCCAAATGACCGCATAATATGCAGTTTTATGGAAAAACAAATGAATACAATAATTTAAAATACTTAAAATAGTATATTTACAAGACTCTATCCTTCAAGGCCATAATAATACTACTTCCTGTTTAACCGGAAGTGCTGTAAAATTTAAACTTTCAAATATAATAACACGGATAATTTTAATAAAACGCCCTATATATTTTTTTAAGATTTAAAATTTTTAATTTATTCCTAATTTAAAACCTATAATATACATATAACCTATTTTTTAGTTTTAGAGAAAACGGCATTTAAAATGGTCCAAACGACGACTCAATATCCGTGAAACTGTTTATTGTGAGGTCGTTTGGACCTTGTCAAACTCCATTTTCTCTAAAAATAAAAGAGAATGAGGTTTTATGTCAGAAAACACATTTAAATTTAAATTTTAGAAAAATTACAGGGTGTTTTATTTAAAAATTAAAGTTTTTATTACTTCTTGGTAAACCGGAAGTAAGAGGCAGAAAGCCTTATGTCTAAAATTGGCATTTAACACCCTTAGAAACAACGCATTTTAGGACCCATGTTTATGTGATCTGTTTTCTATTAAATTAGATTATAAATAAGCCTCTTAATTTTTTTCACCGCAATTGGGCAACATTTTAAAATAAAAAAATAAATTATGCAGTGTCTTCCAAGACCAGGTATTACAAGAGTACAAATAAACGCACCATTTTAAAACAGAAATTTGGAAAAACTGGTCGCATGGTCCCAAATTATTAAATACAAAAAGTTACTCCGATTGGTTATATACAGGGCGAATTATAAATAAAAATAGAGAAAAGACCAACAGTAAAGTACTAGTAGCTTTAAAACAAGATCAAAATTGTTTAGGTATATGTAAAAAAATAAATATTATGATTAAAGTTAAAGCTAAGTAATACATATTTTTATGTGTCACTTTTTTTATGTAGTACTTTTATTAACACATCATACTTAAGTAAGAATTACTTAATGTGTAAAATACAAAACTTTTAATTTAGGGCCCAATTATGGTAACTGTTTGAGGAACGTGTGTTTAACAAACAACACACTATAAAAATTACTAAATTACTTTATTTTGTGAATAATATTACTTACGTAGATTTGAATAACTTTGTGTCCGTGGTATCCACCTTCGCCGCCACCTCCGCCGCCACCGCCTAAGCTATGTCCACCTTCTCCGCCACCTCCGCCGCCACCTCCGCCACCACCTCCTAAGCTATGATAGACATGCGATGTACCAGCACTGGCGTAAGCCACAAGAACAAGAATAGGGAGAAGCTATAACAGAAAATAAAAGTAAATAAAAAGAACTACGAGGAAGCTTACTAAAATAAGCTTTTTTGTTTTAAATTTTACCACAAGGGTACAAAAAGTTAATTAGTATACATGTTTTTGTTTAATTTTAGATAACCTCACCTAAATTATTTTGCTAGGTATTTTATAAGTATTTTTAATTTTGCGGAATGCAAAAAAATATTAAACACCAACAGTGACATAAAAGGAAAACTTTAAATAAGTATAAACTAAAAATATTAAACGTAGTTTTATATGTAAAAGTATGCATATTTTCGGTTTAAATTTTTCCATTTTTTATTTACACAAATTAGACAAGGCCCAAAAAAGAAAACAAACATATAACACCTTTGTTGTAAAAAACTGAAACAGTTGTGTAAAGGGAGCTTTAAAACCAATATTTTTGTAAATATTGGTTTCTTAGTTATTTTAATATTTTTATTTGAATAGAGATTGGGATGATAAGTGTAATTTTTTGTTTAGATTTTTTTTTTTGAGTAACATAGTATTCTATTCTTCTTTTATTGCTAAAGTAACAGTACATATACATTTATTTTTATATTTAAAAAAAAAATTATTGGTCTAATTTTTTTATAATATCATGTATGTGTGACCAATATTATCTATCAAAAACTTATCTAACCAATAGTCATATTTATTATGTTACAGACTTTTTTAACATGAAGAAATAGTGCATGTAAGTTAAAAGCTAGTTTATAGCTAATTAATATTTAACACCGGCGATTAAAAGCTAAATATTAATATATATTATTTTTCTAAATAACAAAATGCAATGAAATTTTATTAAGTCCTAGATTGTCTATACAATAGTAGGGAAATAAATTGCATTAGTATTTCGAAAAGCTAGCTATAGATTTTTGGGTTATTACTAATTTTGTAAAATATGTACTAATATTATAAAGAGGTAAAGTTTGTAACTTTGTTTGTTTGTAGGAAAAATACTGAACCGATCACGAAAATTCTTCCACAATCAGAAAGCTACAGTAGTCAGGAGTGGTATAGGCTATATATAAAAAGTATAGAGAAAAATATAATTAACGTCCAATAAAGTGGGCACGGGTCGTCTAGTATGTTATAAAATTAAATATAGATATAAGCGTGTGCTTAAGATTCCAAAAAATATATATATATAGGCATACTTGCTTTTTAAAACGACCTTAAAGAAAAATAACATTATTTAAGAAAATTTTTTAAAACATTTTATACAAATTGTTTCTAAGGCAATTTTATATTTAAAGTCTGATTCATTTAGGATGAAGTTAAATGATTTTACCCTTTTTTGTGAATTTTCATACAAAACTGATGGTAATATTGTTTTAACGAGCGGTCTACATATTTGTTTAGTCAAATTTCAAACATGTACCTACGGCACACACACATTTAAATTTTATTTAAATGTGTCAGTAAAGTACATGTCATATGCGTATAATGTGTTAGATAAATTAAAATTGATTATTAAATTTATAAGTCCAGTGGCGAGACGATAGCAGGAACCAATAATATCGACAAAAAATTAACGTTACTGACTTTTGTGCAGTTTTTGAATTTTCTTTGAATTGAGCAAATAAAAATATCGTCTTTTTTCCTATTTTTTCTTAACGTTTTAGTTTTTGTAAAAAAATAAATAACTTCCACTTAATTGCAAATCTCTAAAAACAAAAACCACTAACCAAATTTAAAAAATATTAGTTTTATCTAAACTAAAAAAATAAACTAAAAACTTTTAACGCCCCGCACCTTAAGAAAAAAAACTATGTTTACATAAACTTTTTGTCTCAAAATGACTCAAAGAATTAATTGTTGAATTTAGTATTTTTACTCAATTAATACCCTATATATTACACTGGACCAAAAAAATTAAACAATTTCTTGGTCTAACGGTACCGTTAAAATATTATTCATGGCGACGAAAAAAAATTGAAATTTGCAGCCATTAATATTACCAATAAGAGGTGCATCATTAAAATTGTGATTTTTTATACAAAATCTCGGAATCAGTCAATCCTGGACATTTATTTTATTTAGTATTTATAAGTCTCTACAAAAAGCTCTTCTAGTAAATTTCCGTAGAACGAATCTTGAAATCGCGCCTTAAACATTATTTTTTTTAATTTTGTCACTTTGATTCTGCATTTTTTAAATTACCATCAAGATTAATATCTTTATAATACAAATATTTCTTTTTAATGGAAATTTAATGCCCTACATAAAAGATCTCTTAACATTTTTTGATAAATTTATTCCTTTCAAAGTTATACAATGTTAAAATTGAAATGAAAACTTATTTTAAACATTAAATAACTTTAAATCGAATAAATTAATTAAAAAATGTTAGGGACCTTTTTAAATTTTCTGTTTTATAAAAATTTTAATATTTATGGTAGTTTAAAAATTCAGAATATAAGTGACAAAATTTAAAAAAAATGTTTAAGGCGCGATTACAAGAAAACAGCTCGTTCTACGGAAATTCACTAAGAAAGCTTTTTTGTGGGTTCAAGATTTACTGATCCCGAGATTTTGTATAATTAATGCAACAATTGTTAAAAAATAAATTTTTAATGATGCATTTTCTAATGTAAATATTAAGGGCTGAAAATTTCAGTGCTATATTTTTTCGTCGTGTGTGTATTACCAAAAAAATTTTAAAATAAATTTATAATGAACCTACTTTAAAAATCATTATCACTGTGTGAAAAAGTCTTCTCCACTAGACAGGTAGGTACTTATGAAGTGATAAGCTTTAATACTGACCACAGATAATTATACCCAGATTTATATACCAAGCCTAATATAAAAATCGTAAATTTATTCTAAAGAAATGTTTGATTAACATGGTATATTATTTAAACTGCAAAAGCATGAGCCAAATTTTACAAATAGTCCGTAATTTAAAAATTTGCATTGAAAGCGTTGCAATATTTGATCTTAAATTTCTATAAATTGTATTAATAAATTCGCACCATAGTCGAGTCAATGAAGCTGCTTAACAGGGAATAATCGAAAGTCCTTAATAAAAGCTCCAATGTTGATCATTTTTTTAAATTAATAATTAATTATTATTTAAAACCAAAAGCATTTTAGTTGCAAGAAAAAATAACTTGTATTTTATAAACAATATAAATATTATTTATACAGGATACAGGGTGTCCACCGACTTTTCCGCCACTGCATTTTTCTCAAAAAAGTATTATTTTGGATTTCCGATAAGTTTTAAACAATTTTGGTCTTTTGACTTTTTTTATTCAATCTATAGTTTTCGCTTAAGGAAATAAAAATCATTTCTAAGCAGGCTTAAATTGCTATTTATTTAATATAACATGGTTGTCAAGTTAAGATTACTTAGTTTGTTTTACCAAACATTATATGAATTAAAAGTTAAAACATTGATATATTGACCAATCTCTCGCGTGGGAAATTAATTTTTATTTAAATAATATTTTAAAAAGGTGATAATATTTACTGGAAACTTAGATATTAGCGATATTAAATGACCATACCGAAAAATTTTTTTTGATTTTATTCACGCAAAAACCTTACATCCAATTAAAAAAGGATAATTAAATTGTTTAAAACTAAACAAACATTTACAACAAGTATTTCTTACTTTACACACAGCGGCGTAAAAAATCCTACAACTTTACTTATTTAGTCGACTTTGTATCTCCAATAATAAAAAAGTTAGCAATGGTGCCGACTTAAAAATGATCACCCTGTATAAACCTTAGGGAGGACACTGGTAAAATATTTGTTTTTTACAGCAAAAGTTTCTATTGATAGCTAGGAGACATATCTAAATTTAAAAAAAACTATTTTTTTATTTTAACACCCTCTAGTTCACAGAATCACCCCTTAAAGTTTGTCGGTAGAGTTTTTGGATACCTTGTATAAATAACGTCTACTATATTGTTTAAATTATACAAATATTTTTTCTTCCCTCTGAGAGAGATGATTTTAAAGAATTAAAAAAAAACAAAACTAGCAAAATCGGAACTGATATTGAGGACTTTCATCTAAAAAGTCTTCACTGACTCGACTACTAGTAAATTATGCATTTAATATAAGAAATGTAGAACTGTGTTAAGTCTAAAATGTATGTATTACTTGAAATAAATTTTAATAATTAAATGGGGTTTCTGAGGTTAAATCTTTACTCTTTGCCAGAGGCTAACTTGCGAATACAGTATGTGACAAAACAAAAATGAAAATGAAAAATTGTTGAACGGTAATTTTTCTAGGAATATTTAAATTATTTTTTTAAAAAGTAATATTAAAAGTATAATGTTACTATTTGAAAAAACACCCCTTGATCCCTATATGTGTAATGATAAGGTACCCACACATATTTCCAAAGTCCCCTAAAAACTGTGCATTTTTTCCTCTGATAATTTTATGAGTGTTTGTGGGTATCCAAACGAGCAACCAGTGGCGGTGCCAGCTTTTCCTAAGTTGGGCGATACCCGGCAGAAAAGTTTGAAGGGTACGCAGCAAAATATGCAAGTGCCTATATTTTAATTACATAAAGAAAGGGTGTCCAAAGACACTAACGACAAACTTTAAGCGGCAAAACTCCAACAAAAGTTAAGAAAAAATTCGTATGAAAATATGTCCTAAACGCCATACTTTCTAAACTACAAGGTGTTAAAAGTAAAACATTATATTCTTTTTATTATTATACAGAAGAAAGATTTAAGCTCGAGGTGGTGTTGTCTCCGACGTAAAGCATTCGGAAGCAAAAAAACCGCTATAATTTAAGTTTTTCCCGTACATAATACACTATTTTTTTCTGTGATGGAAAAACGACGACTTAGAGTTTTTAAAAAGCAAATAATAAATACTGGATCAGCTAAATAACTTAACACATAAGCAATGTGAGGAAAAGAAACAGTCTAACGTAAATACCCGTTGTTGTTACTTTACTGGTGGATATTCAAATATCTATTTGCTTTACCAGTATAATAAAGTCAGAAAATTAATGATGTTAAATTTAAAGTTACTATGGAAACCTTTAAAGTAATTATTAGATATATCTCAATCAATCAATGTAATTATGTGATTTAATGGATTTAAATTAAAAATTTGGAATTTAGAGTGGTAGTTATTTTAAATATTATAAAGTTAAAAAATATCTGATTGTACTTTTAATAAATATAAAGGAAGTGTAAGTTTTGTATATAAATATTTTTAAAATTAAATATCTACCTTTACTTACGTGTATGTATGTCGGAAAAAAATGTTTACTTTTATCCCTTGAAAAAAAGTCATTTAATGAAAAGTCACATTTTAGATACCTGTCAACACGGAAAATGTTATTTTTTCCCCGACACGAAAAAAACGTCATTTTTTAACTCACAATAAAAAATTTAATTTTCACTAGTGTCGTCCGTAAGGGATATACCGAAAAACATAGTAGCCACTGCATTTTTATTAAATTAAATTTGCTGATATTAAGTTTTTTAATTAATTTTTCAAAGCAAAATAAATTTTGCGAAAGATTGGTCAGTACATTAGTATTCCAACTTTTATTTAATATAATTGGTAGAAAATGGAAAAATGGTTTGTATTTATTTACGCGAAAATCATACAACAAAGAAAAGGCGACGATGTTAAAAATCCAATATTTTCTTGTGAGTACATCAAAAAATATCCTCTAATGTATAGGAGTCACCCAAATTTTTGAAAAAATCTAATCCTAATTTGTATGAAAGTTATAATTAAAAAAAGAGCGATTTTTTTATTCTATCACCCTGTAGTTTAAGAAGAATGACTTAATATAATAATAATAAAAAGTTTTTTTTCCCACCACTGCGAGCAACATAAAAACGCACCTAATTTTAAGGTCGTAGCTAAGATTTTTAAATTAGTTTATCCAAAAACTGAGAAACTGAACCCACATCAAATAGGCTGGGTGCCTACGAAATTACTAGCAATTGTTTTATTTTCTTACGAAGTGTCATTAGATTTTAAAATGCAGATTTCTGATGTTTCAGTCCTTATGTAATATTTTTGGTTTAACTGGATGTGCTTTAAACTTTGATATTTAAAATGAAACACCCCATGTTTTTTAAATAGATTTTACGTAAAATTCTAAACAAACACCTCTTCTTGTTAGTTTTTGAGAAAATGGCGTTTAAAAATGTCATGTTAAACGCCATTTTTATTGATTTTTTAAAAAACAAATGGTAATAGGAAGTTTTTTGAAACATCATTTTCTGGAAACCAATTATGATAGGTAAAACATGTGATCATGTTTTTTTAGAATTGCCACTAAAATCAATTTAAAATAGCAATGTTGAGAGCACTTCCGGTTAAACCAAAAGTGCCACACAAAAGCTAAAATTTAAAAACCTGTCTCTCATCTAACCATACATCCCACCAAAATTTCAAATTTGTATAGGACTTTAATGGCAAACTTGCTAGTAATTCGGTGGGCTCCCGGTATACGACATGCTATTGGCCTCAAAAAATCCTTTGGTAAAGAAAATTTTGATTTAGGCAATTTTAACAAAAGGGTAATTTTTATGGTTAGAACCCTCACCGCAAAAAAAAAGTTACAATACCGAATCACCAAATTCGGATCAACAACGGAAACATCTTTTTTTTTTGGGAAAAACGAACCACTTTATATACATGCTAGCCATTTCAAAACGAAACAGAGCTTATGTTGGGCACTCCAGGTCATTTAGGGAAAAACGCTTGGACCCTTTATTATTTGATTTCAGGGGAAAATATTTTTTTGCCACTTTTACCTTCTGAACTGCAACCTCGACTGCAACCGTCTAGCAGAGGTGAGACTCGCCCCCAAAATTTTAAATGGAAAGAGGGGTCAAGTGATACCGCATTTTGAATCTCTCTTGACCCTGATGACAACTGCTTAGTTTGAACTTTCAGAAAACAGAGGATATATTAAGGGTTAAACGATCTTTAAAATTAAATGTCAATTAATATTTCTGGCAAGGGGTGTCACCAACCCTTAAATTTTTGGGGTGAGTCACACCGTCGATTAATATCTTATTTTAAAGTACGTTAAAACCTTTTTTATTTATCATATCTCCTTAGTCTAAATTATCTTGCTCTTACAAGTTATTTAATATAATGCAATAATAAAAGAAAAACATAATTTTCAGTTGTAATAAGGGTCAAGAGACCTTTAAAATACCTCTAGCACACCCCTGCTAGACAATTACAGTTCAGGTGGTAAAAATGAAAAAAAAAAAAGTTTCTCCCTAAAATCAAAAGTTGACGGGTCTGGGCTTTTTTCTTAAATCACTTGAAGTCCTTAAAATAACCTCTGTTTTAATTTCAAATGGCAACCCTGTATATACGTGGCTCCCAAAAATTTTCGAACACGACACAAAATACTTTTTAAGTAGAAAGTACATATTATAATTAGGTATTGAATTCTTATTTTCTATTAATAAAAATTAGTTCCAGTTCTCTATTAATTATATTATATGAAAAAACACAAAAAAATAATTAAAAACTTCAGGCAGACACATTTTTGCGACACAGAAATATTCGGACGGTCGATAAAAACTGGATAATTAGTACTAATATTTTTTTATGTGAGACGTATGTTTGTAGTTTTTATTAAATTAGCAGTAGCGGTTAAACTGTATTTAAAGGCAAGTACAAAATGGGCGTTTTTAAAAAAAATGTCACTTTTGAAAACAGTTGGCAATATTTCTTTACAAAAAAATTAAGATCCTTTGGAAAAATTGGAAAATTCGTTGCTTAAGAAAGAGTACACTTGATGATATTTAGCAACTGTATAAAAATAAAGAAAGGATCCTCCCAAAAAAGCAAACCGGCCGCCCAAAATTGTTAAATGAAAGATACCTAGTCGATTTAATATAAAAGAAGCTTATCAAAACCTTAAAATTAGTAACTTGAAACTCAAAACTTTTTAAAAAATCATTATCATTACAAAGTAGTGAGTAGCAAAACTAGTCGTCGCTACATCAGAAAGAATAGATATAATGGCCAAGTAGCTAGAAAAAAGCTCGAGATAAACAACAAAAATAATAAAGTTCGATTTAATTTTGCCAAAGAATACCTTTCAGTATCTAAAAATTATTGGAATGACCTTATTTTTTGAGACGAGTTAAAATTTAACAGTTTTCGTTCAGATGGACGTCAATTGATGTGAAGAAAAGCAAATGAGAAGTTCAAAATTAATGTCTGTCCAAATGCTAAACACAGAGGTGGCTTTGTCATTGTTTAGGGTGTATTTCATTAATAAGTGTGAGTACCGAAATTGGTTTTTATTGACAGAATAATAGACAAACATATTTATTTATACATCTTAAGACAAAGTTCCAAAAAAGTACGGGAAATATGGATATTTTGGCTTTATTTAATTTCTATAAATACAATGACCCAGCATAGTAAGGGTATCGGCCGCGAATGGTCATTTTATAGTTACCCCAACGTGATTATAATCCCTCCTTAGTCCCCAAACCACAAGCCTATTGAAACGCTTGGCATTATTTCGAAATCCAAATTTTAAAAAAAAACATAGAATATTAAATATAGAAATATTTAAAAATAACTTGCAAAGAGAATGAAATACATTTTAGCCTAATTATAAAAAATATATATTTCAGCTAGTTTTATCTATGCGTAGACGTTTACAAAAAATGTAAAAAGTAGGAGGGGTCATACTAAATAATAGTTAGTTGGTAACTTACTAAATAGTACAGGAAATTAAGCACTTCACCTGGCAATTCTTTGGTTCTGCATGGATTGACTTAAAATTTTAACAGAAGGTAAAAAAATAGCTTAAGGTTCAAAACATATATCGAACCGAAGGGCGCCAAAACCCTGGGGGTTGTTGCGAATTTTTTTATTACATTTTAAAACCAAAAATCGATTGAAAAAGTGATTCTAAGCAAGAAATGTTCCTTATGTTTTTTTCGTAAAACTAATTATTTTCAAGCTATTCGCGATTGTAAGTAATACATTTTCTACAAAAAAATGACGTTTTCGCGAATAACTCGAAACTTATGCTTTTTAATAAAAGAAACTGTCAAAAGCATAAATATAGGTTTAAAAAATACAAACAAAATTGTTTTATTGTAGTTTTTCTACGACCAATACGAACAAAGATGTGGTTAGTTAATGGTTACCGTTTTTACTTAAATGTAAAATTTGATAGATTTAAAGTGAAATAACGGAAAAGTGCTGCATATTTTAAAGAAAACTTCTGAAATTTATTTTTTAAGTACCTAGTAAGACCTTTATTATTTTAAAAATAAGAAGTTTTTAGCGTAAAAGTTGAGTGAGTTATGATAAAAAGAAAGTCAATATCTAATTCTTTCCACGAAAAAATTTATTAAGACAAGCCCCTAACTACCCCTTTATTAAAATTTACCTTTATCCTTTATCCAGTTCTTTTTGTACATGTAATAATAAATACATCCAAGAAGTTTGACCAATTTTAAATGACTAATTTCAGGAAAATTTAAGCTTAAAGTGAAAAAAGATTTTTTACAATTTCATATTTTTTACCCTTTTTTTCTAAATAACTCCAAAAATACTGGAGATAGCAAAAAATGACGAAGTCTTAAATTGCAGGTTTTTAATGACTAAGATTGGTTTGTGCGTAGGTGTTCTGTACAATGAATATTTGACAAAATATAGTCGTTTAAAACCCTCTATTTACTAACAAGCACCACCTTTTTCGAGCCCTTTAAACCCACCCCATTTAAAAACCAAGGAATTCTAAGAAATTTTACTTACAAAGCCTTGTACCTCTCATCCTACCAAAAAATTTTAATAAACTTTTTTTCATTAAAAACAAATATGGCCTATTTATTTTTTTTCAAAAACTTTAAATAGGCCACTTCGGAGCATAAAAGTCTATATATTATTTTTAAAATTAGGCATTTTAAATTGGTTAAACTTCTTGGACGTATTATTAATACATGTATTAAGAGAATTGTTAAAGATTTAAGGTCAGCTTTAATTAGGGGTAGTGGGAAGGTTGTTTTATTGATTTTTTCGTAGAAGGAATCAGTTACTGACCTAACTGACTCAATTTTTACGCTAAAAACTTCTTTTGTTTTTTAAAGAAAAAGTGCTTTAAAAAAGGTTCAATATTTCTGAATCTTTTAAATTTTGCATTTGACAAAAAAGCTAACAATTAACACTCCGTATCTCAGTTTGTATTGATCGTAGGTAAAATATAACAAAATAATTTAGTTTGTCGTTTTAAAAGCTGCAACTTTGCTTTCTACATTTTTTTAATTAAATGATACTTTTCGAGTTATTACCGAAAAACTCATTAAACCGTCGATTTTTTCGTCGAAAAATAGTAACTTTCAATCGCAATTAACTTGAAAATTATTAGTGTTATGAAAACAATGTATTAAACATTTTTGCTTAAAATAATTTTTTTAAATGTAAAAAAATAATTTCTCCTAGGCTTTTTGCGCCCTTCGGTTTGATATAGGTTTTGATCCTTGGTCTACTTCCTACCTTCTGTTAAAATTCCAAACCATGCAGGACCAAAGAATTGCCAGGTTTTACCTTTTTAGAGCCTTATTTCCTGTACTAAAAGAAATGCAATTGTTTTTAAATAAATTATTAATTCTTAATTAAAAGTTCCCAATCTATATAAGTTTTGTGTTCGAATATTTTTGAGAGCCACTGTAAAGTGATTCGTTTTATCTAAAAAAAAAACATTGTCGCCTTTGTTGACGCGAATTTGGTGCGCGTAGTGAAAATAAATAATGCAACATTTATGATTTTTCACTTCTGACTCAATATCGCCGAGAGCAAAGCATGAAAGGAATTTGGAAACTTGGTTTCAGCAATATAATGTGCTTATTACACCACCTTGGCATGCTCCTACAAGCATGCCAGGTGGTGTAATCGTCAGCTTCATACGCAAGCTTGCCGGATTTTAAAAAGCCAAACATAAGGTTTCTAGATAAAAATCGAGTATTTCTATGTTTCTATTTAAACTTTATATTACGGCTTGCTAATGCGATATACTGTCACAATATGTAAGAATCTCTCGGACTCATATAGAACACGTAAAAATAATGTTACAAGTTCCTATATTTTTTACCAAAATACTTTTTACAGAGATATATGCCCTAGGTGGTACTACCGGTGTAAGAATTAATGTTCAGAAAATTATGAAACTTAGCATACTGGTACTTTAAAATAAGATTATCAACCAGTTAAATTTTCAAAGGTGTACAGAGAACTGAAAAAAAGTTATAAATATTATAAAATAATTGCTTTTAACATTGATCCTTATGGGAAATCGCAGATTTTATTTTATTTTACAAAAACTGATGTTCAGTTGTATCAACGGAAGAAAAAGCAATTCTGGACATTTTGGCTAATTAAAATTCGACCTTCAGAGCTTGTGATAGAAGAAATTAATAAACAATTTAAAAAAATATGCTATGTGACTGACATGTGGCAACGCCGCCGAAAGGTTATGCTGCGTCCTAAGAAGTTAATCGAATACGGTATATGTGACATAAGAAAAATTGATGCCAGCCCAATACGTTTTTCGGTCACAAGATCCAATAGGTGATAATAAATATCCGCAATAATTAGAAAACATGTTTTTCTGAGTGTTTTTAAGTGAACAATTCCACGACAATAATCCGATGTATCAATATTTACGTTAGTTGACAGGTTACTTAACAGAAACTTTACATGTTTATCCTTAAATTTATGTGCTACTTGACCTTGTTTTACAAAATTAGTTATAATTTTTTTCAATTAAATATATTTTTTGATGATATGATAAGGGTGGTTTAGATATTTTATTAGTAAATAAACATAACAATTTAAAACCGATAAGTTGTTTAAAGATGCTTGTGCAGTAGATTTTTGCGTATGATTTCCATTGTTTTTACGCAGCGTTGCCAAATATAAATAGTTGTCAAATTACCTTAAGCACTCATTTGACTCTTGTGGTATCGGTAAAACTACCTTACGACACTAAAATTCGGTTTTTCTTTAATAACTTTTTCATCACTTGGTATAATAAAATAATTTTTTAATATGACAAATACCAGTTGGGACTCCTTAAAATGGTATCCATGTAAAACATTTGTCATATACATAATAGTTCTAATTATTTTTACACCCTGTATAATAAAAATATCATTTTTATATAGCTTAAATCCTTTGTTTAAAAAAAAGGTACTTCTGTCCGATATCGATAAAGTGAAGCGTTTTTGAGAAAAACGACATTTTGATTAAGCAGGATTGTATTTAATAATTTTGTTAGTCGATTTGACATAGGCTCACTCTTATTTTATGCATTTTCTAGCTTTAATTATCGGAGATTAGAAAATCCTCCACAATGCTGCAACATTATATTTTAGTTTCGTAAAAATTTAAAAAAAACGGTTTTTATATAAGTTTTTTAGTACCATTTTCAACAAAATGACCTATTGTTTATAGATGTCCCTATTAAAGAAAAACTTGTTTTTGTCGAAAATGCTTTAATTTATCGACATCTATCAGGTATACTTTTTTAGCTAAGGATTTAAGCTACACAAAAATACCTATTTTATTTCTTTATAATACAGGGTGTAAATATTACACCTAATTACACAATTGTGTTAGTCAGTCCGCCTCTGGCGAACTAATAAAGGCAAATGTTTTACAAAGATACCATTTTAAAGAGTCCCAACTTGTATTTATTTTATTTAAAAAATATTTTATTTTACCAAATACTACAAAAGTTATTCAAGAAAACCCGATTTATAGCGGCGTCCTTTAAGGGCACATATCTCTGTAAAGGGTGGCTTTAGGAAAAAAATGTATAGGAACTTGTCACATTATGTTTACGTGTTCTATATGAATTTGAGAGATTGCCCACATATTCTTCGACACCCTGTAGATTAAAGACGTACTTGTCCGGCCATGGTCGTAAATTTTTTTGGACGCTTAACTTTTCTAAATAATAACTAATGACGTTTGTCAAAGTCAATCAAATATACATAACAATTATTGACATTGTAATACCATAATAACGTATTATATCCATTATCAAGAGATCAATCATTTATGATATTTAAATTTAGGAAACTTAAATAATTAATATAATTTAGGAAACTTAAAAAATTAATATTTTAAGCTACCCAAAAAATTACAAATTATTTTACTGACTTTTAATTCTTAACTCTACCATCGCATCGTCCAGAAATATAACGCTTTTTCTACATTTTTTTTATCTTTTTGACATCCCACAAAGATATATGCCTAAATACCAGAGTCCCGTGGGTGACGGCTAATTAGATGTTTAACTCATCTTTTCCCCTGTTCCGTCAACGTTGTCCAAGCACTGAAACATGCAGTTATGCATTTCACAGCAACCTTTTGGACAACGCGGTAGTGCTACCATGGTCGTTATTTTTAAATGACTACTACCTATTTGTTTCACAATAGACTATTTCTGGTAATAAATGGTAATATCGCCAAAAACAAAGGTACTTTGCTTTTTAGCAAAAATCACCTTTTTTATAAAAACAACATTTGTATAGGTGACACTGCAAATTTTTTATTCAAATTTTGACTAATGAAATTGTTATAAATGTTTGTCATTGTTTACTATTTTTAAGTTACCTAATTGTTTTTACAAAGTAAGGGTAAGGGTAATAGGACTTGTTTGACTGACTAAAAGCCGTTAATTTCATTTTTTCATATTTTATGTTGTAAACCGCAATAGTTTTTTTATTGATAGCGAAGACATTATCCGATAACCTTTTAATTTGCATAGTACTTTTTAACACCTACATGTTATGTAATAAATAGAATGTGAAAAATAAACAACTTGACTGGTTTTTATGACTTAATCACAATTGCTTTATTTATAAAACTAAAATAACAACAATAATAACAATAACAATCACTATACACTATATGGGGATGAACAACAGGCAAGCAGTGAAGAGAAAACTTATACTACATTCATATCATGAAGGGATGATGCAATGACCAGGTACGAGATGAGCAGTCGGTGTTATATGTTTTATTTTAGTTTCTGAAAAAATATAAATATTAATGCAGTCATAATAAGTTAAACATCCACCTTTATATTCCAAAATGTACAATGTACAGGATCATCTAAATTTACTGTCTGCCATTTTTTCTTAATATCTGTGACATATTACAAAGACTTATGCCAAAACATCTTTTACCCTGTTTCGTCAACGTTATCCAAGAGCTAAATCATAGGATTGGCAAAATACTACATAGAGGTTTTGCCATTCCCATCTGTGAGGTGACGAGCTATTACCCAGAGTAAGAAACCGAGATTCGAACCCGGGCCTCAGCGGTGAGAGGCTGGTTGGTACGTTAGCCGCCACACCACGCGTGCCACCACCTCATATTTTTTTATTTATAAATTCAAGGAATAGATACAGTTAAATATTTATTAGAAAAGTACGTTGAAAATTTTCATATTCAGGGAAAAAACAAATACAAGGACGTAAATGTCCAAACTATTCTAGATTACTTACTAATGATGATGATGATAATGAGGTTCAGGATGCACTGCATGACCTTTCCTTTCTACATGAGCGTTGAACCCATTTTTATGATCAGCTTCATATTTAACTACACGAATGGTACCATCAGGTTCATGAAGCGAGTACTCTCCCTTTACCTTGTCACCATAGCGCTCTTCATGTTGTTCATGAATGTCGTGATGGTGAGGATCATGTACTGAGTATTTATACTCATAATGGGGTACAGTCTAAAAATATTATTATATGATAATAATATATTTTTTAATATAAAAGAAAGGTTTTTAAAATATGTTTTAAATTGATATATATATATATATATATATATATATATATATATATATATATATATATATATATATATATATATATATATATATATATATAAACTACATTCAACATTTTATTTTTAATAAAAAGACACTAATTTTAAATTTAAATAATGGAAAGTTATTAAAAATAAATAGAATAAAATGGGGAGCTCAAAGAGTTTTTAAGGGGAGTGATAAATAGTACATATGGGATGTGCGGTAAAAAAGGGCACCAAAATACGTTTAAAAATGTAAAGACAATGAACCCAATGACAATAAATGACATGCGCAGTTAATGCTTTTAGGTGATCACTTTAATTCTACATACGAATAATTATCATGTTTTAATTAATGTACCCGGCACCTTTTTCTTTTTTGAAGTAACCAAAAAACATAAAAAGTTAATATGCTTATATTTAAGCGACCGTTTGTTATTGTAAATAAAAAATATTGACAGTAAGGATTAAGAAATAAAATCAGGCTTGTTGCTTGCTTGTTTTCAGTAAAAATTATTGAATAAGAATAAAAAATATTTTAAAAATATACAATAAATAAGTCTATTAATATTTTTTCTAAATTACCTTAAAGTCGTCTTACACGTTGAAGAATGCTAGTAAATTTATTGGCTACAAATTATATGTATCCAAATTTGGCAGAATTTTTTATAACATTTTTGGTAAAGGTACTTAAAAACATTAATTTATATTTTATACTAAATTTAAAATGCTATATTATTATTTATTGATTCTTGTGCACTTAATTTTATTTTTTAGCTATAGAATATTTACGTAATTTTATTGCGAAAGTTTAAGTTAATATTATAGAATTTGTAAAATACTAGACCATTATTGTTTAACTTTTTGGGACAATTTGATCAATAATATGTAGAAGTAATTTCCATATACAGTGCGGTACATTAAGTATGCAACAAATGGCAAACTTGTTTCTTTATTTTTATTTAAACAAAAAAATCTTTATAAAAGTTAGTGTATGATCCCAAACTGTATTTGTATTAGTTTGTTTTATTAAAAGATCTTTGGTATAGGTACAGAGTAGGACAATAAGAGTTTATACGGCATAAGAGTTTAAAAAAATATAACCAAATTCTAACTCTAACGGGAACCAAAGCTTATGTGTAAAGACCAAGACATTACTTCTCATTAAAATTTGTATTTATTTATTTTATTTTTTCGATATACCTGGTTACACTTTTATAGGAATGTAAAATAAAAGCTTTTATTCGGTAAGTTAGAATTTTTATAGCCAAAATTTTTTTTATGGTTAATTTTTATTCAAAAGCATATTTGTGAAATTTAAGAATCCTATTAAATATCCTTGCAACAAACTTAAAGTTAGCGATTATTTAATAAAAACTTAATCTTTACAAACTCGATTAGCACATTTATTATAACTGATTAAAAGAAATATTAAAACATAATATTAAAATAGTGTATTACACAGGGTTAATTTAAATTATTTAATTCTAATGACTTGGTATTAAATCATAACCTTTAATTCTAAATCAATTTTCTTGTATTTGTAGAAAAAAGGGCTACGTTTCTCTTAAGCCGTTTTTAGTTATTTTGACCTACTATGTATATGTTTAAATTTTTAATAAAACTAACTACCGCCAATATAGTTTTGGTTTCTATAAACATATTATTTATAACTATTACTTTTAGAAAGGACTTTTAATACGCTTATAATTCAGCATTACTTACGTAGATTTCAATAACTTTGTGTCCGTGGTGTCCATGTCCACCTTCTCCGCCACCTCCGCCGCCACCTCCTAAGCTATGAGAGACATGCGATGTACCAGCACTGGCGTAAGCCACAAGAACAAGAATAGGGAGAAGCTGTAACAAAAAATTCATTTTAAAAAAATAAAAGAAGGTTTTTACTTTTTTTTTTAATTTTTATTTCACACTGATGTTTAAATTAATCCTGGGATAGGAGAAAATTACCTTTATTTTTAAACTTAAAACAAAAAAATATTCGTTTTTGATTGGTGGAAAAAGTATGTTTTATATTTGATTTTTAAACATAAGGATCTCTTTTTAAAATTTTTACAGAACTTTTATTTCTAAACAAGTTTTCAAAATAATATTTTGTTTTAAGTTCAAAAATAAAGTTAGTTTTCTTTATTTTAAAGTTATAATTGCATCTACCTCGTATATGCTATGATTAATTTAAACTGTGACCAGTATTTTGTGAGTTTAGGTTTAATATAAAAAAATGCGATATTTCTTAATTTTATTTAATTTAAAAAAATAAAATGCCTCACTCTAAGCATTTTTCATATATTTAGTTTTAATTTGCCCTATTTATTACCAATCGAAGTAAAATTTGAATTTGTATATGTACAGTATATTACTTCCTGCTACTACTAAAAACCAACAGTCACAAAAACCAAAAACTTTTAATTCTTAGAAAATGTATATAAATAATCTGAATAGAAATTAGATATTCCTATGTTCTTTAATTATTTTATGCAGATTTGTAACATAGAATTCCATTTTTCCTTTAAAGAAATTATTATCTTAATAACATATTGTAATGGCATCTACACTGTAAAAAAGTAGCTAAGAGCAAATATAACTAAATGAGTTTATTTTGCCAATCTATTAATAGTACCTTTTATACATGACCGATATTATCTAATAAATTTATAATATCTAATCCATTATAGTTTAAGTTTATTGCTTCATAAAGAATGAAATGAATGAATGAGAAACAACTAATTTGATACGGTGTCTGTAAGTATCACAGCGAGTTAAAAGCTAATTGCAATTTTTAAAGAGATTTTTAGTTAATTTAAATATTTATTTTGGTAATTTATTTCCATTTTTTACACAAAACACAAATAAATGTAAATATTTTTGTTTGCTCATTTATTTATTAAATAATAATTAACATGATATAAAAAAATTAATGAAAAAAAAAAGATTTTGATGGTAATATAGCATACTCATTAAAAAAAAAAAAAAACTTTTTTTCTACCCTGTATATTATCACTAGTATCACCTTTAAAAGATCTTTATAAGAGCTTTACGAAAACACCACATTAGGTATATCTTGCTTTATTAGTTTTGGAAATATGGCCATTTAAATCAGCCTCACCTTTCAGTTTGCCTGACAAATTCTTGTGCTCATCGAAAACGCCTGTCAATTTGTTTTTTCAAACTTTACTATAAATGAACAAAATCCTAGAAAAATTTTAAGCTCACAGCTCCAAGTTTTTAGTTTTTATTATTTTTTTATACTTTCAAAAATATACAGGGTGATGATGTGCACGGCTGATACCTGCCAGGTGATGATTTTCGTACTTAGCTTGCTATGACTCATCACTATACAAATTTCCAGCCTTACAGGCCTAACGTTACTCGAAGGGTTCACTAGCTATGGGACTATAAGGCAAATGGCTTTTTTGGTTAGAATCAAAAATGTCTAAAGTTGGAAGAAAAACTAGACATGCAGCACTGTTGGCGGTGTGTTTATATTATTATTGTTGTTCTTGGATTTTATATTTTTCATATGTGAAGGATAAAAATTAACGTTTTTGACAATAAACATGACTGTGTTTGTTAGACATTAAAAGAAATAATATGACATTCAATTAAACCTAAATTTAACAAAAAGCTTTAAAATAAAAACAAAATAGATTTTGGTGTAAACGATCGCACGTATACAGGGTATTCGGAAAGGTGAGGAGGTAAATGATAGGGGTAACAAAATAAACCAAAATAATATTAGTACTTCATATAAGAAAAATTTTCATTGCGCTTCGTTGGGGAATGTGCGACGTAAGTGGACCCTACCTCATACTAATGTTTCTTTTCATGGATAAACGGCTGTTCAGTTAATCGGGATTATATGTGGTGAGACGATATTTTTACTTACAATATGCATTTTTGACAAAGGTAAAAATTTTACATTTTGCTTTGACTATTTGATTCCTTTTTTTCTACCTTATTTAAATCAATATTTTGTACCGTTCTTTAAAAAATCATTAAATAAACGCACAAACTACCATTTTGTATGTAATAAGTTTTTTGTTTATTTGAGAAAATCAATAAACTGTACAAAGATTATAAAAACTGTGTTTATGTTATTAGCCTCTTAAACTTTATAATAGACATAAACAATGTTTTTAATAATTTTAGTTTTTTAATGATTTTATTAAATAATTGGCATTTTTATTACATATAAAATAATTGGTATGTATGTTTCTATAATGCAATTTTATAAAGAATGGTACAAGATCGGTTAAAATGTAAATGTAAAAATACCTATAAAATTTAAGGAAATTAAATGGCAAAAGCAAAATGTCAAATTTACTGTGTCCAAAATGCATTTATAAATAAAAAAACTGTCTCACCCTGTATAATCCTGACTTAATAAACAGATATTTAGCTATAGAAAGAAGCATGAGTATGAGATAATTTGGTTGCCAAAATATTTTTAATATTGTATTTACTGTTCAAAAGTTATATATTTTTTATTTTAGCTTTGAGGGTCAATACCTTCCTAACAACACGCAAAAACTTTTTTTATACGAATTACTATAATTTTGACTCACTCTATCACCCCTAGAATTTACGACTTCACCTTTTGGACACCCTGTATATTAATATAGATTATTTAAATTTTATTTTATTTTTTAAGGGACTTACTTTAAAGATCATGATCACTGGGTATATTAGGTTTTTATCAGCTATACAAGTGATTGTACAAATGATAAGCGTGAGTTAATACTGACTACATATAATAATTTCCAGACTTATATACCAACATAACTATAAAAATCATAAATTTATTCTTAAGAAAGGCCTTAATTAACATACTCTTAATATAATCAGCTAACGCATGGGCCAAAATTTTGCAAAAATTTCTGTTTGTTATTTAAATTTGCATTGAAAGCGGTACAAAATTCGATATTTAATTTCTATAAATTGTATTAATAAATGCGTACTAGTAAATTATGCATTTAACAAAATAAAAGTAGGTTTATATTAACTATACCTTACTTTAAATATAGTCTTATAATTAATGAGGGTATTTTTTGAGGTCAAATGTTTACCCTCTGACAAATTTTTGCTGTATAGTGTTACGTATGAAAAAGTAAATATAAATCACAAATGATAGTTCATTTCCACAATTTTCATCTTAAAAATTAACAGTACCTGGTGTCCCTAGCAGGTGGCTCACCCCTATAACTTCTTTAACTTCAAGATATTAAAATAAAATTTGGTATAAACAAACTGTCCACGGATGGGGTTCACAAGAGGACAAATGGACCAAAAATTTCATTTTTCGAAAAAAGTCATTCTTTATAAAAAAATTCTTGTAAAAAATGTGATTTACGAAGAGAAAATACCCATTTGAATAGGAAATGACATTTCGACTACAATAAAATTGCTACTTTTTGACATCTAACCTCATTTTTTTTTAAATTTTTAATTTTTAATCTAGAGTACCGTGAATACGATAAAACGATAAATTTTTGATCAAGCAGTCACAAAAATAAATCTGACAAACTTTTGTTTTTTATGGTCAATACAGTTTCTTCCAAAATTTGCAAAATCGTATTTAAGGTCGCGTTTTTTCAAATGGATTAAGGATGTCTCATCATAATAGCCATAAAGAATATTTTCTTACCAACAATTTGATACAATTCAATCAATATTTTAGTTAAGAGTATGTATTAGAAAAATCCGTATTAACTAACTTTTTTCCCTAATAGCATTAACCAGCACATCAACCTGTTCCTTTTGTAACAGTCTCAATGGTTAATAGTCTAAAGAGCCAGTGGACGGCAGACTACACATATTTTAGGAAAGTTCAATATTTCCTCAGTAAATCTGTTGGATCTACCAAACATAAAGGTGGGGTTAGCTAAGCGCAGTCGCGGTGGCCTCAGCTACAATCAGGTGCATTTTTTTTTTTTGACAAATCACGAAGGCTAAAAGCCTCAATACTAACGTACCGTGGGTGTCTTAAGCGAGGTAAGAGGGAGCTTGCTGACACGGGACTTAAATACTTGAAGATTTGGGGGAAGGGAAGACCTCCGCGGTCAGCAGGTTATCCACATTTTAGAAAGTCTAGGGATAAAAGAACGAACAAAGTGGGAAGTTCGGGGCCTTCCAGTTGGACCGTATAGGAATGCATACGCGCGGCACCACGTGTTTCTCTGGTGGGAACCGTGAGTGGAGGAACTATACTGGACAATTCTTCAGAGCAGAAGCCATGGACGTACCTATATAAAGCGATAAATTTCCCATAGCCCGACGATCACGGCTCTCGCATAAATAATAGAAACCATTTCTGGTATGCTCATCTGTACACTAATTAGAGGAAAGCTCTGAATTTTTAGACAAACGATCAAAATGCTTTTTTTCGTTTCAGCAGCATAATTTTCTACTAGCGAGGGAAAGCAACGTTTCCGACCAGTGGGAAAGTAACCTCTGCAAATTTCCCACTTAAACAGGTAGGTAATCAAAATGTTTTTAATTCTAAAGTTTGACTAACTGAGTATAATTTTATTATTGGCATAGTATTCTTTTGTTTGTACGAATTAGGTGTTAAATCAACAAAATATTCACTAAAAATTAATATTGTTTTAAAAACATTGTTTTAAAAATCCTGATATATATTAAACTTTGCTTTGTCGGATTTTTAGTTTTGAGAGGTGCCGGTGTCCATATTGAAAAGGTCAAAGTCATTAAAAGTCATCGATAGTTAAACGTTTCTCATGGAGTCTTCTGACGAGGAATTAACTGAATCCATTTTAAAAGCAGTCGAAATAGCAAATTTAGATTTGTTGCCGTTTAAGTCGAAGCACAGGCAAAGATTAATAATAGTAAACATATTTACTCTTTGGCACAGGTACAAGAAAGAATATGCAGCATTTACAGGCTGGTGTGGTGAGAAAAGAATGAAAACTATGAAAGAAGTTTTTATGGCATATTTCGCGGAACTTGCTAAAACATGTAAGTCCAGTACCTTATGCTCAAAGTATTCCATTTTAAAAAGTGTCATTGAGATTGAAAAGAACATGGACTTAAGCAAATATTTCAAAGTTACATCATTTTTGAAGAAGAAAAATGTGGGATTTAGACCCAAAAAGCCAAAATTTTCTCGAAAGATGAAATAGCCAAATTTATTAATGATGCTCCAAATGATGTCTATTAAGCGATGAAGGTAGCTACAATTTTCGGACTAGCTGGTGCGTGTCGTCCAGAAGAATTGATGAAAATTAGCATTGATGATATTGACAATAAGGGGAATCTTTTAATTGTAAATATTCCAGACTCCAAAAACCATTCTAGCCGATGTTTTGTCATCTCCCAGGAAATTGAAAATGGAAAATATCTAGCTTTGTATAGAAAGTATTTCAGTTTACGAAAGCCCGAAACACCACACAGAAGATTTTTGTTAATAACAAAAAAATGGCTTGTACTGTCCAGTGCATAAAAAAACTCTTTTGGCAAGATGCCCTCTGAAATGGCTGCCTATTTACGTCTTCCAAACTTAGAACTTTACACGGGACATAGCTTCAGCCGTTTCTCAGCTACAATGTTAACTAATTCTGGTGAAGGCATAATAAATATTAAAAGACTTGGAGGTTGGAAGTCATCATCTGTTGCAGAAGGCTACCTAGAAAAGTTTCAAGACGGACTTATCAAACAAAATATTATCCCAAATATCATTTACCTTTGAACACAGCAAAATGCACTCAAGGCCCATTGTACCGTCTTCTAGCAAGCAACAATGTGTCTTTGTTACCTGTAACGACGACCAGTTCAATTGCACCTTAACGGCAATTTCCAACTCCGCAACTTACCCACAACAACTTGCCTCTGCGATTCATTTGCTAAATGCTACCAACTATTCTTTTACGATTAATGCTGTTATAGTCCAATTAAATAGACCCTGAAATCACAATTTGGGGGAGTGAATGAATTTTTCACATAAGTTACTTTAAGGTGTCTACAAACAAAAAATATAAAAAAATTTCAACCCCCGGAGAAGGGTTGAAAAAATAAATAAAGTGTTTTCTTGCAATTACTTTAAAACGGTTGGAGCTACAAAAAAAATTCTTAACAAAACTTGTAAAACTAAAATTAATAAATTACAATTATCTCTATCATTTTTTTCCCAGATGACATAAGGGTTGCTAAAACTTAAGGGATGATAATTTCAATTAAAAAAAAATTATAAGTGTTTAACAAATTCATGAATTTGCATTTATTTTTTACATAATTACCCTTAGAGAGTCTACAAACGAAGTGTAGAAGAGATTGAAACAAAATCCCCCGGAGAGGGGTTAAAAAAATTAATGTGTTTTTTGAAACTATTTTAAAATGGTGAAAGTTAGAGAAAAAGAGTTTTAAACAAAAGCTGTACAGTTAAAAATTCTACATCAAAATGGTCCTTATCATTTTTTCTCCAGATGACATTAGGGTGGCTTAAACTTAAGGGATGATAATTTTAATTAAAAAATTATAACTATTTAACAACTTCATGTATTTGCATTTTTTTTTACGTAATTAACTTTAGAGTGTCCGAAAACGAAGTGAAAAAGATATTTTTGCTTTCAACCCCTCTGGAAAGGGATTGGAAAAGGGTAATAATTGTGTTTTATTGGAATTATTTTAAAACGGTTGGAGATAGAAAAAAGTTCTTTACGAAAGTTTTAGAGCTAAAAATTCTACATCGAAACATTTTTTATCATTTTTTTCTTAGATAACATAAGGGTGGATAAAACTTAAGGGATGGTTAATTTAATTTAAAAAAAAAACATATAACTACATATTTAACAAATTCATGAATTTGCATTTTTTTGTCATTATTACCTATAAAGTGTCTATAAACGAAGTATACAAGAGTTTTTGTTTTAACCCCCTGAAAAGGGGTTAAAAAAAAATAACGTGTTTTCTTGGAATTACTTTAAAATGGTTAACGTTAGAGAAAAAATTCCTAACAAAAGTTTTAAAACTAAAAATTTTACATCGAAATGGTACCCATCATTTTTCCCCAGATGAGATTAGGGTTGCTAAAACTTAGGGGATGATAGTTTCAATTAAAAAAAACTATTTAACAACATTATGTATTTGCATTTCTTTTGACATAATTAACTTAGAGTGTCCAAAAACGAAGTAAAGAAAATATTTTGTTTCAACCCCGCTGAAAAGGGGTTGAAAAAGGGAATTAATGTGTTTTATTGGAATTATTTTAAAACGATTGGCTATAGTGCAAAAAGTTCTTTACGAAAGTTGTAGAGCTAAAAATTCTACATCAAAATGGTTCTCAATATTTTTTTCTTAGATGACATTGCGGTGGCTAAAACTTAAGGGATGATAATTTTAATTTAAAATATTATAACTTTTTAACAAATTCATGTATTTGCATTTTTTGACATAGTTAACTCCAAAGTGTCTATAAATAAAGAATAAAGTAGATTTTTTTAACCCTCCGGAATGGTGTTGAAAAAAATAAATTAAATTTTGCATCAAAATGGTTGAAATGGTTCTCATCATTTTGTTCGCAGATGATATTAGGGTTGCTAACACTAAAGGGATGATAATTTTTTTTTTTAATCATAACTATTTAACTCATGTATTTGCATTTCTTTTGACATAATTAACTTTAGAGTGTCTTAAAAGCAAAGTGTGGAAGATATTTGGTTTCAACCCCCTGGAAGGGGTTAAACATTTTTTATGTGTTTTATTGGAATTATTTTAAAACGGTTGGGGTAAGAGAAAATAGTTCTTTACAAAGTTGTTGAGCTAAAAATATTTCATCGAAATGGTTCTCATAATTTTTTTCCAGGTGATGTTAGGGTAACTATAAAAAAAGTATCATAAGTATTTAACAAATTCATGTATATATTTGCAATTTTTTTGATATACTTAACTTTTTAAGTGTCCATAAATAAAGTATAAAAGAGATTTTGTTTTAACCCCTCGAAAAGGGGTTGAAAAAGAAAAAAAAAGTGTTTTCTTAAAATTACTTTAAAACGGTTGGAGCTAGAGAATAAAGTTTTTGACAAAAGTTTTATAGCTAAAAATTTTACATTAAGGGATTATAATTAAAAAAAATATATAACTATTTAAAAAATTCATGTATTTTTATTTTTTTATATATCTGTATTATAATTAACATAAAAGTGTCTACAAATGAAGTCAAGAAGGCATATACTTGACAGCAATATATTTAAAATGGGTAGGTTCAACCCCAGTTGAGTTTAACTAATCCTAAACTAAGTTTTTTAATAATACAGCAGTAGAAAATAGAATAGGAGTTTAAATACACTTTTTAACTTGTTTTGCGGTAGATACTTTTTTTTGGTTGTTCGAAAATTTCATTGTTTTAAGCCATTTAATAAAAATCTACCATTTTTCTTTTGTCAAAATACCATTTTTCTCTTCAACTTCAACCGTTATTAATTCCAAGAAAGCAACTTTTTTTTAACCCCTTTCCAGGGGGTTGAAACAAAATATCTTCTACACTTCGCTTTAAGACACTCTAAAGTTAATTATGCCAAAAAGAAATGCAAATAAATGAATTTGTTACATAGTTATAATTCCTTTTAAACAAAATTATCATCCCTTAGGTGTTAGCAACCCTAATGTCATCTGCAAAAAAATGATGAGAACCATTTCGATGTAATTTTTTAGTTTTATAACTTTTGTAAAGAATTCTTTTTCTCTTACTTCAACCATTTTAAAATTATTCCAAAAAACACTTAACTTATTTTTTTCAACCACTTTCCGGGGGTTAAAACAAAATCAACTTTATTTGTCGTTTATAGACACTTTAAAGTTAACTATGTCAAAAAATGCAAATACATGAATTTGTTAAATAGTTATAATTTTTTTAATTAAAATTATCATCCCTTAAGTTTTATCCACCCTTATGTCATCTAAGGAAAAAATGATTAGGACCATTTCAATGTAGAATTTTTAGCTCTACAACTTTCGTAAAGAACTTTGTTCTCTATCTCCAACCGTTTTAAAATGATTCCAATTAAACACAATTATTAACTTTTTTATAGCCTCTTTCCAGAGGGGTGGAAACAAAATATCTTCTTTAATTCGTTTTTGGACACTCTAAAGTTAATTATGTCAAGAAAAAATGCAAATACATGAAGTTGTTATCTTGTATACTTCGTTTATAGACACTTTATAGGTAATAATGACAAAAAAATGCAAATACATGAATTTGTTAAATATGTAGTTATATGTTTTTTTAAATTAAATTAACCATCCCTTAAGTTTTATCCACCCTTATGTCATCTAAGAAAAAATGATGAGAAATGTTTCGATATAGAATGTTTAGCTCTAAAACTTTCGTAAAGAACTTTTTTTCTATCTCCAACCGTTTTAAAATAATTCCAATAAAACACAATTATTACCCTTTTTCAACCCCTTTCTAGAGGGGTTAAAACAAAATATCTTCTTCACTTCGTTTTCGGACACTCTAAAGTTAATTATGTCAAAAAAATGCAAATACATGAAGTTGTTAAATAGTTGTAATTTTTTAAATTAAAATTATCATCCCTTAAGTTTAAGCCACCCTAATGTCATCTGGAGAAAAATGATAAGGACCATTTTGATGTAGAATTTTTAGCTGTACAGCTTTTGTTAAAAACTTTTTTCTCTAACTTTCACCATTTTTAAATAATTCCAAAAACACATTAATTTTTTTAACCCCTCTCCGGGGGTTGAAAAAATATCTTCTACTACTTCGTTTGTAGACTCTCTAAGGGTAATTATGTCAAAAATAAATGCAAATTCATGAATTTGTTAAACAGTTAAAAAAATTTAATTGAAATTATCATCCCTTAAGTTTTAACAACCCTAATGTCATCTGGGGAAAAAATGGTAGAGATCATTTGAATTTATTATTTTTAGTATTACAACTTTTGTTAAGAATTTTTTTGTAGCTCCAACCGTTGTTAAGTAATTGCAAGAATACACTTTATTTATTTTTTCAACCCTTCTCCGGGGGTTGAAATTTTTTTAATATTTTTTGTTTGTAGACACTTTAAAGTAACTTATGTCAAAAATGCATTCACTCCCCCAAATTGTGATTTCAGGGTCTATTTAATTGGACTATTACTAATAAGCAGTAATGGTAAAAATAAATATTAATCAATGGTTGTTTAGTTTTACTTTTTTCACATACTCGTAGAAAAATTGCGTTTCGAAAATATACTATTGTAAAACTGCTACCCAATTTCTACTTTATACAAACCAGAAATTTGTATTGCTTCAGCCCAGACAGCATTAAAAATGCATTTTTTAAATGCCCCCTTGGAAGATTTATTCTATAACTTTGTAAATAAATAAGAATCAGAACTGGACCAAGTGGGGTAACTAAGAGTTTTTAAGGTTACTGATCACGATTATGATGTTAAAATTGGCCCCCAAACACCTGGATCCCAAGAACGCTGACGAACATCATCTCTGTGAAACTCTTCCAAAATTAATGTTAGGAAGAAGAGAAACTAGGTGCCCAGGGGTACTTTGGGTCGCTGATTTCAAATAATAGCATCGGCGAACACCCCACGGACCCTAACCTCGACGTGGACGTCATCGAGAATTTTCCTGGCAATAGTAATAATGACCCATTGAGGCGGTTTTGTGGGCGCTGGGGCCTAGCGGCACGCTACGGGCAACGTTGCATACGTCATCTCAGCACAGGCTCTGAACTGCCCTCGCGGATATTTGCCTATGGTCTCCGAAGGATTTTACCCGGGGATGCGCCTCCCGCAAGTTTGGGTTCATTTTCTGAGTGTTAAAGGCAGTTCCCAGAGAGGCTATTTTAAAGGTAAAGGTGTTGAATAGGAAATCCAAAAGGCAAATAGGTGCTACACCTTTACATTTAGTAAAAACCTTGGCACTAAGTCACAAAGCTGCTTTTGAAAAACCGTTTTATCAGGATCCGTCCCATGGCTACAGGGCAAATATTTTTAATAAAAAATGATACACCACTGCATGTCTCCCACGAAATGAAAAATATTTTTTAAAATTCCCTCTCATTCTCGCATGAAATAAATAATTTAATGGCTGCGTAACAAATCACCTTTGTTATTTATTCCTTAATTAGAAAGAGATTTGAACATGCCGAAAAATGGTTTATATTTATTTACGCGAAAACTCGTGCATCAAATAAAAAAGTTAAGAGATCAAATTTGTTCAAAGCTAAAGGGGAATTATAAAAAATATTTGTATTTTAGAAAAATGCAGTGGCGTACCATTTTTTAATAAATTTATACCGAACCCTCATAAGAGACACTGGTAATTTTGTTTCTGTATGCCAAAAAATGTATTTTGACGCATGGGAGGCGTCCCCCAAATGTATTAATACCTATCTAAATTGGTAAAAGGTAAAGGTAAATATATATATATATATATATATATATATATATATATATATATATATATATATATATATATATATATATATATATATATATATATATATATATATATAGTATATATATATATATATATATATATATATTATATCACTCTTACCGTAGTTCAAAAGCTAAAACCTTTAAAACATATGTTTATATGTTTTTTTCTTATTTTTTAGTGTAGAATTAGTCCTAAAAGTTTGTTGAATAAGTTGTAAAACACCCTGTATTATTTTATCCAGACTTACAAATAATAATTATCCTATTTAAAGGGCCTAGTTTCAAGGCCTACAATCTTTTTTATTATATTTATATTTAATACAAAATGAGACAAATGTTCGTATAATTGTATTTTTTAGCGCTGAATTTAAACAAATCACTTTTTATCCCATAACTACATGACTACAGCCATAATTAAGAAAGAATGCATTACACCCAAGGTATAAGTAGGTTATTAGTTAATTTTTCTATTAGATATAATACGATAATCTAATCTTAGAGATTGTACACTTTAAAACTAGCCCCTTATTTAATACACTTAAATTGGCAAACTGAAAGTGCTAATTCCTAAAAATATGCACTTTTTTTAGTTTTCGTAATTTAAACTTTAATAGAGTAAAGTTACACAACAAGTTATTATGTTAAAAGTAAATTATTTACTGATATTATAAAAACAACTTAGTCATTCAAGCAAAATCAAGGTTCTTGTGGTTTAGTTTCATTCATATATTATAAATATAATAAGGTATGCAAAGTCCTTAATAGAAGGAGAGACCTAGATGCTAAATGGGTATTTATTCGAGTCTCATAGAGACCTATTGGGCAGGTCCGACGAGAGGGCATTGAAGGCAATACAAATTACCGGCTCCCGAGCTTAAAGGGGGCATTCGATCCAGGGTACTCATTATTTTTTAAAATATTTAATTTTAGAGAAAATTTATGAAATCCGAGTAACTCTTTAGTTAATATGATAAATATATTGGACGCCGCACTTTAAAAATAAAAGCAATGTGTTTTCGATTTATTTTTTACTCCTAAAATTCCGTGGTAAGAATTGAGCCATGAGGTTATATTTTTCCTAGCCCTAAAAACCGAAAAGAACGTAATTTTGACGGTTTTCCTTAGCAATTTTCTAAATATTAAAGAATAATTGACCACGGATTCCTGTTCAGAAGGTAAAAATATAACAAAACCCTTATCTCACATCTTTGGGTTGAATAATTTTTTAATAGAGTGGTGTTGTTTTAATAACACAAGCTCACAAAATAAAAAGTGGTATTTTCACTTCAACTTCAAGTTACCCTATCTTAATATGACGCACTCGAAAATTTCGGATAAATATACTTTTTTACGATCGGCCCTGTATATGGCGTTCATCTTTGGTGAAGGTACTTAACCGGGTACAAGGTATCCTCCGGTATATTAATTTGCCGCGCTGTAGTAAATCCCGAAAACCCCTCTTAAGCATTCCTACATTAATTTAAACTATTTGGTTAATTTACAAATCGATTTAAAATCATGACTTTTGGTCAAATTATTACAAAAATATTATACAGAAAAGTTTCTATAAACATTGTCCGTAAACTTGGAAATGCACTTTTCAAGATGCAGGGTGATAAATTAAAAAACAAAATATTAATTTTTATTAACATTTTAAAAAATATGTACTCAGTCCTTTGGAAATTTGGCCATATTATTTGTCGTATTACGAGGCTAATTTAACACTAAAAAATTAAAATTATAAGGTCCATGGGCCATTTTTTTTATCACCCTGTATCTTGAAAGCTGTGCATTTCCAGACCCATGTTTATAGAAACTTTTCCCCATATTTTTAACAAACAGGGGCTTATATAAGGGGAGGGGAGGTTAGAGGATTAAACCCCTCCTCCTCAGCATGAGTAGGATGTGAAATTTGTATGGTAAAGTCATTTGTTTCTTATATTTTTAATGTGTACGGTTATATGGACCCCCATTTAGTCTACGGGAAGAAGGAAACAAAACAGGTTGTGGTAGGAAGAGGAGTAAAATGCATGTATTATGAAAGTGAGGTACATTTTTTGTTCTTCAAAGATATTCCATGATTCCAAAAAGAAATTCTGCTAAGGAAAAAGGAACCAGAAAATACATTTTTATTGTGGTAACTAAGGTTACTGAATTTTTAAACCAATGTAACACATTTTTAATAGTGCCCAGAGTATAAGCGGTGATGTTAAAACAGGAGTATTTTATTAGGTTAACAAATTTTCTTTCAAAAAAGTAATTGCTAGTAAGCTGTATATCTTTGGATTTTTAATCAAAGTGACCACTGCTTATATAGTTTGGGATCATGCACCAACTTTTTAAAGAATATTCTTTTTGACAGATTACAAATAAAAAGGTTCTCCATTTGTTGCACTCTTAATGGACCACACTGTATATAGGGTATTCGGTAACTTTACAAACAAACTTTAAAGGGTAATTTTACAATAAAAATATTAAAAGAAAACTTCATATGAACATATTATGTATTAGTTTAAGAGTTCTTAATTTCAAAAAATTATCGTTTTCTTTATAATAACTTATATGCCAATTTAGATATTTTTAAAAAATTTGGGAAAACCAAAAAAATGTTGACCAGTGTTGTCCATTAGAGATTTAGGATTAATTTTTTTTAAATGGTATGCTACTGCAATATAAAAATAATTTGAATTTTCCCTTAGTTTTGAACAAACTTTATCTCGTAACTGTTTATTTAAATGTACGGTTTTTGCATGAATAAATAGAAATAATTTCTCGGCATAATCATATCGCTATTTAATTCTATATTAGGCTAGGTATTTTAAAAGTACGACCTATCACTTAGTTTAATTATTATATATAATTAAATAATTTTGTTTTAAAATAAATAAAAAAATGATATTAATTACTGTAGAACTAGATAGGTTATCATGGCAAGGAATGATTTTCTGACAAATTGCAAATTAAAAAGTTTTCCATTTGTTTTATAATTAATGGACCACACTGTATATATATTTAAATTGCAATATAAATTATTATACATAAAATAAAATAAATTAATATAAAATAATTTTTTAGGCAATTTGATTTAATAAATAAATTAAATTATTATAAATGAGGCTGAATGACCTAGGTCAATAGCCATTTGTACTGTTATTTATTTTTGTATTTAATGGCGGTGCAATATATCACATTAAGTAAGTAAGTTATTATAAAAAAACCATATAGTTTCTTTTTTAATTTTTAGCACCCAGATCGTTAACAAAACTAAGACGTTTAGAAGATATGTTTAATGTTCATATAAAGTTTTCACTTGTAATACCACTAGTGCTTAGTGGCGGCGAGTACGTAAATGCACGGGGGTCAATGCACCCAAAGAGTTAAAATGTAATCGGTGCAATGCACCCATATGAAAAAAACATTTTAACATTTTTCTCCGTCAAAAGGGTTGTATGGATGGGAGTAAGGATCTTTTTTTCCTCTTCCAGTTTTTTTATAAGGAAAGTTTTTTATAAGGGAAGTTTGTTATAAGAGAAGAATGCAACAATGTGAACGTAATGACCGTTTTTTGCTCTTCAAAAATTTTGGACAAATGGCACCTGGCACCATGCTATGATTGTGTCAAAAAATTTTCATTATAATTCGCTTACCCTCCCTGCATATATCCGCTAAATTGAATATTCCTAGACCACACAAGAAAAATTAGGAGATTGTTTTCTTTTAAAAGCTAAGTGTTATAATAACTTACTAGCATTATGTAGCAGTAGAGTGTCCGTTATTTCCCAAATCGTTTTTTTAGCGATCGCCCCCTGAACTTTAAGTTTATAGCCTAAAAAAATGTCCAATGTTAACATGCTTTTAAGTCATGATTTAAACTGTGCCGAAATCATGTTGCTTTTCCCATTTAAATAACATGGGATTTTTGGACTTTTTCCTTTAATTTTTTTCTCAGGCACAAATAAATTAAAACATCTACCTATCTCATTTTCTGATGGGAAATTTTACGCTCTACAAAAAAGTTCTCTTAAAATTTTTGATTAAGTCACTCCTTTAAGAGTTATTTAGCGTCAAACGTTGAGATAAGATTGAGTTGTGGCCATCCTCGGGAATGTAATAGTAAACCGGCAATTTTTAAATAAAACGCTTTGTATATTACATCACCACTTAATAGATATATTTAAAGAGCTTTAAGAAAATACTACATTTGATACTCTTATAGTTTTGGAAATTTGGCCATTCGACCCTAAACTTAGTGCTTATAGCTTAAAGCTGAATATGGATGGAGAGATAATGGAAATTTAACATAATTTTCAGATTTGAGTGGACATATTTTTTAAACTATAAAAGATAGATATATCAAATGTGGTATTTTCTTAAAGCTCTTTAAAATATCTATGTATTGGTAATGTGAATGTTTTATTTAAAAATGCCGGTTTACTATTAAATTTTCAAAGATGGCCACAACTTAATTTTATCTCAACGTTTGACGCTAAATAGCTCTTAAAGGAGTGACTTAAGGGAAAATGCGTAAAAGAACTTTTTGTAGAGCGTAAAATATTTCACTTGAATATGTTATAAGTAGATTTTTTTATGTTTTTGTATCTGAGAAAAAATAAAAGGAAAAAGTCCAAAAATTTTATGTTATTTAAATGGGAAAAGTAACATGATTTCGGCACGGTTTAAATCATGAATTAAGAACATTTTTACATTGGATGATTTTTTAGGCTATAAACAAAAGTTTAGGGGGCGATCGCTAAAACAAAACGATTTGGCAAACAAGGGATACCCTATTGTAGCAGCAACTACAAATACTTAGTTACATATCGTTTTTATCTAGTCTAATAAATTTCAACTTCAAAAACCTTAGGACTCAATAAATTTTGTTATACTTTATAAAAATTACAATATTATTTTAATAGTTCGAATACCAAGCGTAAAAACCAAATAAAAAAGATTAAAATAAAAAAATAATAATAAAATTTAAAAAAACCAGAATTAAAAAATTTAAATAAATATTAAATATATCGCCCTTTGATCTTAGATATAGGTACAGGGTGCATTTTTAGAAACTTACATGGCTATATTTTCTAAACCAAGAGAAATATCAAAAAATACCGTTATTATAAAACCCGGGGGAATATAAATGACATATTTTTCAAAACACCTCTATCAACCCCTTAAGCTGCAGCTCCAGTCACTTAAAAATCCTTTCTGGAAACCCTATGAAAAATGCTTTTCGTTGGTCATTAAAAAGTTAAGGTAAAATTAAATTATAGATATATAGATATCAATTTTAGAAAAATAATATTTTATTATTCATAAAGAATACCAAGAAATGTCCGATTGAATTAAATCAAATTAATTACAAATTAATAATAATAAATAAGATAATACTCCCTAAAGGTGCTAACTCGCCCTGAAAATAAGTTCTAGTTAGTTCTGTTTTTAAATTGTCTGAAGAAAAAGTTAAAGCAACTGTTCTTGGTTGTTGGGCGCTTGTGCAACAGAGTAACCAGAACTACCCAGAACTTTTTTGACGACGGATTACCTCTACACGGAGAATTATTTTAATTTATTATTAATTTTCAATAAATTTTATAATAATTTAAATGTGTATTTTCTGGTATTCTTTATAAATAATAAAATATGATTTTTCTAGAATTTAAGGGTAGTATTTGATTTTACCCCAACTTTTTATGACCAACGAAAATAATTTTTCATAAACATTTCAGAGAGGTCCAAATAAGGGGTGTTGCCATTTAAGATTTGTAAGTGACTTGGGGTGCAGCTTAAGGGATTGATACAGGTGTTTTGAAAAATATGTAATTTATATTACCCCAGGCTTTATAGAAACGGTATTTTTTTATTTTTGATATTTGCATTGGTTTGGAATATATAGCCATTGTAATTTTTAAAAACGCACCCTGTATATAAGGATAAGAAAAAGAACTTTCCATTGCATATTTTAACTTACTAACTTGTTAAATTAATATACTTGTTTTAAGCGATAAAGTTATTAAAATTCCTTTATTGATGATTACTATATCGATTACATTCAAAATTAAACCAGATCACGCTGCTGGCTGTGCTGACTTGATTGATTATATTATTATTCACTATTCACTTTGTATGATATATATTTTCTTACACCGACGCTACGCCAAAATTTCTATGACATAACCTGACCTTGTCAATATTTTTTTAATTATAATATTTTTATTGTGTGCCACTTTTTCTTTTAAACGTAATGGTATTAATAAGTTACAAGAACCAATTACCTAATTTGTATTTTAACTTGTGCATATATTTATCTAAATTTAGATGTATGTGTAATTAGAGTATAGAGTAAAATTTTGGGAGGTGGCCCAGTGAATGTAACATATCTGGAAGGTTTGTTTTAGGTATATAAACGAAAGCCGATTTTTTTAAAGCACTTCAAAGTCAATTTGCATTAAGTAACACTATCCCAAAATGTACAAAGTAAGTAAATATTGGTGTTTAGTAAAAAGTGTTTTTGCTGTGTTTACTCTATATTCTTTTACAATTAAAAAATTAAATTGGTGTTTCGGAAAATATTTGGTTAAAAAGTATCAAAATAAACTATTTTATTATAACCAAAGAATATAATAGCTAAAGATACTTTGTGTTATAACTTATACAGTGATCGCCAAAGAGTTGGACACTACCGGAAAAAATTAAAGGATACAAAAAAACTCCAAATTTTTTGATATCTTTCAAGGAGCTATATTTTGCCTAAAAATTATCAGACTAAAATTTAAAAAAAAGTTTGTAGTTTCTTGTTTTAGGATCCTACAGTGAAAATTTTTTTCAAGAAACGTCTACCGTGCAATCCTAATGAATACCGAAATGGATTTCTTTTTAGAAATTTTTTCGTTTTTTTTCGGTCTAAAATCTTGGAAAAGTTTTTCCAACCTAACCACTATATGGATCGGATAACTTGTTCATTCAGCTTTTATTTTCACAAATTTTCGATTCAATCCATTAAGCCTTTTTTTGTTTCATTCGATCGAGTTTTTAAGAAAGAATTAAAGAATCACGATTTTGTTTTTAAATAATCATAATGTTTAGCACAATTCAACAAAAAGTTTTAAAGATTTTTATGCAGAAAATTAAAGCTAAGAAAACAAGTTATCCCTCCATATAGTGGTTAAGTTGGAAATTTTTTTAGACCAGAAAATAACCAAAAAATTTCAAAAAAAATATTTTTGTAATCTAAAATTCAAAAACATATCCGGCTCAAACGCGTCGCGTCCGTTGGGTAGATAATTGATAAAAATTAACTTAAAATATCAAAAAGTGAAGTTAGTTTGTTCAATATCTAAAACAGTTATTTAAAAAAGGTGTTTAAAGTTGAATTTTTAGAACCGATGTGCAAAATTTAAAATATAAGTAAAAATAGACTATTTTACGAATCTTATTTTTTTTTTTTTCTTTAAAATAGGTTTTCTAAGTAAAAACAGTAAGAGCTTAAATTATTGGGTGGGTGACTTAGCTTTAATTAAAATATAAGGACAGAGCTGCTTTATAAAACTGTTTATGTTCAATAATGGCTTACTACGTTTTAATTGTAATATATTACTACAGCTGTTAGAAAAAACAGGTATACACACTTAGAGTACTTGCAAAACCCATTTTTTTTTTATTTATCCTTTGTAAATGTAAAAATATATACAAACATCATGATAAATCAAATCAGTTTGTCACATTGTAGTTAGAAAACTTATTTTAAATTTTTTGTTTATTATTTTATTTAAAATTTTGAACATCGGTCTAAAATTAAATTCCAAACACATTATTTACTTTTTTAGGTAACTTTTGCAGATATCGAGCCAAGTAACCCACTTTTTGATATTTTAATTTAGGTTTTATTATCTCCCCAAACGACACCCATGAGTAAAGTAACCACATTTTTAATCATAGAAACCGGGATGAATGGAAAAAAAATGGAAAAAATAGGTTTTTTTTTTGAAGAACAAACAAAAACTCCTCATCTCCGCGAAAACCTTTTGTTTTTTTGTTTACACCCAATATCACCAAAAATCGGAAAATTTTCAAAAATCTGCGGGACGCGGGACACTTCTACAAAAGCAGGACTATCCCGACAAAATCGGGACGTGTGGTCACTTAACCCATAAGCCGAATGTCATTATTGAATTTTAGGTTACTGGATAAGCAGAGGTGATACCCAAAAAGTTTTTAATAATTTTAAAAATGTTTTTTTCATATGTGTTCTCTTCTATCATAACGGCACGTTTATAAAAAGGATATTTGTCTTTAAAAAATAAGGAGGCTATGATTTTTTTGTTGCAATATAAGAGTTGTGCTGCAAAACTTAAAATTGATAAGTTTAAATAAATAAAACGTGAATAAACTGGTAAGTTAGAAATTTTTATACGGTCGTAGAAAAGATAGTATGTAACGCAGGCATAAAGTGGCTTTTTTACTCATGTGATTGACGCACTCGCCTAACGGCTCGTCAGTCAGACTTCCCATTCGTAAAAAACGTATTACTTTATGCACTTGTTTCATACATTACTATTAAAGTTATTGTAGAAGGCATGGAAACAAAACATTAATTCAAAGTGTAGAAAAAAGCTTCAAAGTGTAAAAAGGTACCTTTTTACCACTTTATGTAGTGACTAGAATGGAGTACTTTATCTTTAAGTTAACGATTAAAATAACAGCATTTTTTTTTAACGGTCGTGGAAAAATATGTTTTTTTTTTATTCTTCCATTTTACTAAATAATAAAATACATACTGTATAAGCTAGTAGGTTTCGGAATATCGGCCAGTAATGCAATAACAAAACAAGCACTATTAGTCAACCATGTTTACATGCCGGTATTTACGTTAGATTGTGTCTTTTCCTTACATTGCCTATGTGTTACGTATTTAGCTGATCCGGTATAAAATAAAATTTGTAAGAAAATTTTGGAAACAAATACCTATTAAATTAAATATTAAACAAAAAGTGTTTAAACAATTATTACAAATTACAAAACATCATGATAAATCAAATCAGTTTGTCACATTGTAGTTAGAAAACTTATTTTAAATTTTTTGTTTATTATTTTATTTAAAATTTTGAACATCGGTCTAAAATTAAATTCCAAACACATTATTTACTTTTTTAGGTAACTTTTGCAGATATCGAGCCAAGTAACCCACTTTTTGATATTTTAATTTAGGTTTTATTATCTCCCCAAACGACACCCATGAGTAAAGTAACCACATTTTTAATCATAGAAACCGGGATGAATGAAAAAAAATGGAAAAAATAGGTTTTTTTTTTTGAAGAACAAACAAAAACTCCTCATCTCCGCGAAAACCTTTTGTTTTTTTTGTTTACACCCAATATCACCAAAAATCGGAAAATTTTCAAAAATCTGCGGGACGCGGGACACTTCTACAAAAGCAGGACTATCCCGACAAAATCGGGACGTGTGGTCACTTAACCCATAAGCCGAATGTCATTATTGAATTTTAGGTTACTGGATAAGCAGAGGTGATACCCAAAAAAGTTTTTAATAATTTTAAAAATGTTTTTTTCATATGTGTTCTCTTCTATCATAACGGCACGTTTATAAAAAGGATATTTGTCTTTAAAAAATAAGGAGGCTATGATTTTTTTGTTGCAATATAAGAGTTGTGCTGCAAAACTTAAAATTGATAAGTTTAAATAAATAAAACGTGAATAAACTGGTAAGTTAGAAATTTTTATACGGTCGTAGAAAAGATAGTATGTAACGCAGGCATAAAGTGGCTTTTTTACTCATGTGATTGACGCACTCGCCTAACGGCTCGTCAGTCAGACTTCCCATTCGTAAAAAACGTATTACTTTATGCACTTGTTTCATACATTACTATTAAAGTTATTGTAGAAGGCATGGAAACAAAACATTAATTCAAAGTGTAGAAAAAAGCTTCAAAGTGTAAAAAGGTACCTTTTTACCACTTTATGTAGTGACTAGAATGGAGTACTTTATCTTTAAGTTAACGATTAAAATAACAGCATTTTTTTTTAACGGTCGTGGAAAAATATGTTTTTTTTTATTCTTCCATTTTACTAAATAATAAAATACATACTGTATAAGCTAGTAGGTTTCGGAATATCGGCCAGTAATGCAATAACAAAACAAGCACTATTAGTCAACCATGTTTACATGCCGGTATTTACGTTAGATTGTGTCTTTTCCTTACATTGCCTATGTGTTACGTATTTAGCTGATCCGGTATAAAATAAAATTTGTAAGAAAATTTTGGAAACAAATACCTATTAAATTAAATATTAAACAAAAAGTGTTTAAACAATTATTACAAATTACAAAACTATTTTAAAACACTGCATGCATGAATAAATAACTAAGGATATTATTAAACTTTTGTTTATTTGGATAAAGAAATAACTAAAGGTACATATTCACCAAAGCTCTTATATAGTATACTGACTGTCCACGGATGGAGTTGACAAGAGAAAAAATGGACCAGAAATTTTATTTTTTGAAAAAAGTTATTCTTTATAAAAATTTCTGCTTGTAAAACAAATTCACGAAAGATTCACGAAGAGAAAATGTTGATTTTGTATACAGGGTTTGCCAAAACTTAAAAAACGGAATTTTTCTCTAAGAGTAAACTACCTGTTATATTTATTTCTTGGCAAAATGTCATAGAAAATTTAATTAAGAATCATGTTTGTAATCGATAAAAACAATAATACAAAATTTTATTAAAATCCATAGTTTGACGAAAACTGTCGTTTACAGTTGAAAAATTGTATGTTGTAGAAATTTAGAGAAAGCAGGTGTTTGAAAAGCAAATATAAAAGTTTTTAGGTCATTTTATTATAAAAATTTAAAATAATTATTGTTTAATAACTTCATTCCAAATCAGTTTCATGAATCTTTTTAATACCCCTGTAACTTCGATAAAGTTATTCAAAATGCTATTCTTTCTATTTTTTAAATGATATTTGGCTTAAAAATCATAAATAAAGGTAGTTTACTCTTGTAGAAAAATCATGTCTTCTAAGTTTTTCAAACCTTGTATACAAAATCAACATTTTCTTTTCGTGAATCCCATTTTTTTACAAGCAAAATTTTTTATGAAGGATTACTTTTTTCGAAAAATAAGAATTTTGATCGATTTGTCCTCTTATACAGCGTGGTCCATTAAGTGTGCAACAAATGGAAAACTTCTTTATTTGCAATTTGTCAAAAAATTTATTCTTTATAAAAGTTAGTGCTTGGTCTTAAACTGTATTGGCAGTAGTTAGTTTTATTAAAAGTTTAATGGTATTCGAGGTAAGGTAAAAAGATTAAAAACTGCTTAGGAGTAAAGTGCCCTTATTTTAAAAACCATAACACACTTTTGAAAGAAAAAGTTATTTAGAATGAAAAGTTATACCTAAATACCAAGTCATGGCCTCCTATTCAAGTTTTTATTCATTTATTTTTTAGTTTTAAATTATCTGTTCTACACTTTTTAACGAATTATTTGAAGCAACAATTTTACAAGGTAAATAGGGAATTTTTATATTTATTTTATAATTTATAGTATATTTGCCCTAATAAAAACATATTTGTAAAATTTTAGGGCCCTATTAAATATCCTTAAAACAAACTTGAAGTAAACGGTTAGCTAAAAAAATTATTATTCAGTTTAATTTTACAAATTGGCTTCGATTTGATTAAATTTGTTTAAAATAATAAAAATTTGTATCAGACAGGGTTAACTCAAAATTTTTCAAAATTTTTTCTAAATTTGAATAGGAGGTTATTACTTGATATTTTATTGTATTCTTCAAAATAAAGGTACTTTCCTCTTAAACAGTTTTTGATTTTTTAACCTATTTTGTATTAGATTTAACTTTTAATAATACTTACTACTGCTAACACATTTTTGGACCATGCACCAACTTTTATAAAGAATAAAATTTTCTGACAAATTGCAAATAAAAAGTTTTTATTTGTGCACACTTAATGGACCACACTGTATATCCTATCCGTAGACGGTCTGTATAAAGGACGATAAATACTTTTTCCCAATAACTTCTGTTGTTCATAAGATGTATTGATAAAGCTTACCTACCCGGGCTAATAAAATAAAAATATGATAAAAGCAATTTTGCTCATAGCAACATCGGATTAAAATATTTCAGGGCTCAATAAAAAGTAGTAATATAAATATGTTGCTTATATTTCGTAGAGAGAATTTTACTTGGTAAAACACTACATTTTTTCTAGATCTTCGTCGTTGTTGCGCTTTTGGCAGCTGCCTCAGCTGCTCCAGCTGACCATCAAGCCACCTCTTTTGCCTCATTTAACGACAACCACAACTCAGTACACCATGCTCAAAGTGCTGCTGCTCCAATTAAATACGCTGCCCCAGCTGCATCCTATTACGCAGCCCCTGCCATTACCAAAGTAGCTATTCCTGCCGTAGCTAAAGTAGCCGTACCTGCTGCTACCTCCTACTACAGCGCTCCTGCACCTCAATACTCCACTCACCACTACTCAGCACCAGCCCCTCAATACTCCACCCACCACTACTCAGCTCCAGCCCCTCAAGTATATGCCGCTCCAGTAGTAGCTAAAGTATCTCTGCCAGTAGCTAAGTTAACTTATGCTGCTCCTGTAGCCAAATACGCAGCTCCTTCAGCCTACTCTGCTCACCAAGAAGAATATGCTCCAGCCAAATACGAATTTGCCTACTCCATTGAAGATTCCCACACCGGTGACTTCCACTCCCAACAGGAACATCGTGATGGAGACCATGTTGTAGGACAATACTCCCTCCACGAAGCCGATGGTACCGTAAGAATTGTAAAATATTTCGACGAAGGACACGGATTTAACGCAATCGTAGAAAGGCAAGGACACCCCACTGAAGCTCCAGCTGTATACAAGAAAGTTGTTGCTGTAGCTGCACCTCAATATGCCCACCAACATTAAAATATATTTTTAGTGTATATATAGTCATTGGCTAAATTAGCTAATATTTATGTAAAATAATTTATTAAATGTTATTTATTTATTTAAAATAAAATAAGTTTTGCAGTAAATTGGCAGTCGTATAACCTATAATAATATCTCAGGCAATTTTATTTACTGGTGATTTTTTTTTTGTTGTTTTATCTAATAAACCGGAGGCCTACGAAATTACTTTTTGGCTGCCATTTTTTATTTCTTTATTGATACTAACGAAACTTAGTGAGATTGTTAAACTAACAAAAATAATAAGCTTTTACAAATCCCGGTTTAACCGGAAATAATTGCAACTTTTAAGTTTGAAATGGAAAACCCTGTATATTCTTTGTTTTTCGAAATCTGCAGACCATTCTACATTGGAATAGAATATTTTTAAAAACAGATTGTGGTTAAATTTGATTTTCAAATTAAGTTTTTATTTTTCAGCTAGAGTGCCATGATTATTTTAAATTCACTACTCACTCATACTTAACTTACTTTCAGAAAAATATAAAATCGAATTTATCTTCTTAGAGGGCTCAAAACTTTATTTTTAGTTTTTTTTACCCTAGGCCAAAAACTAAAATAGGATCATACCAAAGCTTTAAAAAATGAAAAGGTTGCTTAGTGTCTATGCACACACAAACAATTTAAATTTTGATTTGGTGTTAAAATAATTTTTTGGTAAAATCTAATACCAAATTTAACTTAAAATATTTTTTTAAGGTACGAAAGCAACTGTTTTTGCAGCAACATGCTTTATTTATTAACCGTTTTCATAAGCTGCTTTTACAGTATAAAAGTTTTCTTGAATAAAATTTTGCATACTGCAATTTTTAATGCATGCAATTTTTGTTTACAGTTTGAAATGTCTTGCTGCAAGTAATTTTGACAACAAGGTGTACCAACTTACCCAAATTAAATAAAAAAACAATTTATTAAATGATTTTCTAAAATTTTTAAGAAAAAACTAATACACAAATGAATTTTTTATTTGTTATTTACAAATATTCTTTAACCAACACTCGATGCTCTTATAGGTTAAATTTTTTGTCTAGGGATATTTTTACATGATATATTAAAAATCACTAAAATAATTACCAAAATTGCAAGGTTGTTGCAAGAAAAATATCGCGTTTCATATTCTTCTTGCATAAAGAAAAAAATTGTAGCAAGTTTAAAAAATTAAAATGCGCGTGCGCAGAAAATTGCAGCAAGAAAACTTTCATGCAAGAAATCTTTTAAACTGTAAAAACAGCTTTAGCAAATACGATGAGTTGCGATATACCCCATTGGGTATCTAAAAGATAAATCACCCACATAATAAATATGTTTAAATAAAAATTAAGTAAAGTTCCAAAAATCATAAAAGTAATAATATGATCCTATTTTAGTTTTTGAGCCAGGGCAAAAACCCTAAAATAAATAATTGGGCCATCTATTAAAAAAAAATAAAAAGATAAAATCGATTTTGTATTTTTCTGAAAGTAGAAGTATCAATGGCACACTAGATTAAAAATTATAAGTTAATTTAAAAATAAAGTGTTTTATTGTTTTGGAAACAAAAATTTATAAACCCTTACGTAGTAAAATTACATAAAGAATCGTTTAATTTTTTTCCTAATGTACCTATATAATTAATTTAAACCCTGTATAAGAAAGCAAAATAAAAAAATCAAATAAATAAACTGGGCTATCTTGCACTACCTTACAAGCTTTTTACCAAAAATAAATCAAGAATAAATATTTATTAATAATGGTTTAATAATATTTTTTTACCTATATCCAGTGGCGGCGCCAGGGGTGGGACGGTTGGGTAAGCGCCCAAGTTAAATTGTTCTCGACAAACGGTTCGCCCATCCTGCTAATTGAGCAAAAAGCAAAAAATGTAAAAAGTCCTGTCAAAAAACATTTTATTCTCATAAACTATTTATTCAATTTATATTTCCAATCGCGGAATTCTTAAATAATTAATCTATGGTGGCAATATTAAAAATTAACAGTAAGTATCTTGTGCTATAACATTAAAACAAATTTCAGTCAAAAAATTAAGTATAAAATAAAATATTTCATCAAAATGTTTTAAAGAATTCCAAATCATCTCTTGTCAGTTATGTGTATTTAAAATTTAAATTACAAAATGTATGTCATTTATTAAACAAAATAGGATATATTACTTGAGGTAAAAATAAGATATGACATTTTTTTGGTTTCCACAGCCTACTGAGCGAACGATTTTCTTGAAAACCGTTCATTTCATTACAAAGATGCGGATTTTTCTGTGGTAATCATGCTGGTGTAGCACTGCAACTTTTAAAAAATTAAAGGTACACATAAAATGATGGTCATCAACAGGCTTTACCCCCATTAATAAACCTTCTGCTGAAAGAAACTTTATTAAATCGATTTTTCTAAATATAAAGTTGAGTTATTTAACTTTTTTAAACTCAACTAAATTTATAGGGATGTGAAAATATAGACACAATTTTAAATAAATGATTTTAACTTAACTTGCGATAGCTGTAGTAGCTTGGAGTGTTTTTTTTTCAGTTTATATAATATAACTGATGTTTATAGAACCTTAAAATATATCTTTAAATGCGTAAAATACTGATATATTTATAAAAATATTACAAAAAATATTTAGAGTTAGCCATATAGGTTTCATATACACTTTTATTTTTAATATTTAGAAAATATTAAAAATTTAATTTTGAAACGTCCTGCATTTATTTAATTTTAATATTTAACTTGCATATTTTGCTGCAGAGCCGTTCGCAGGGAGGGGATCGCGGCAGTTGCCCCCCCCAGGAACCCAAAAAGACCTCTTAAAGATGGGTTGTTTGCTAGAGGAGCCGCTTTATTTACTTACCTGAAATTTTTCTTTTTTTTGTTTTGTTTTGGTTATTGGCCCCCCTCCCCCAAAATCACTTTCTGCGTACGGCCCTGTTTTGCTGCCCACCCTTCAAATTTTTCTGCCTGCTTATATCTTTTAATGCGGCCGCAGTCAGTGCCGTATTATCCATTAGGCTGACTAGGCTACAGCCTAGGGCGCCATGAAAAAATTGGCGCCAGACAGGGGAGTTTTTAAAAAGTTTAGGTCGGGTGGGGATTAGAACTAATTTATACAGTTAATACGGCCCTGGCCGCAGTAGCTGTCAGAACGTCACGTCGGACCTATTTCTTTTTTTGAGTCAAAAAATACATATATATATATATACAAATATAACTTAATGTAACCTTTCCTTGATTTTCTTTAAAAAAGAACAGTTTATACCCTCCAATTTTTCTAACTGTTTCCAGAGTGGTATTATTTTCATAAAGCCCTTTACAGTTTATTTAGAGAAGCTTCGACTCACCTACATCGTCTGTTGCGTTTTTCCTGGGGTATACAGGGTGATTCTTAACCTATATGCATAACCTTGGGAAATTATTACTAAGGACAAATTAATAATCTAATAATAAAAAGAGGTGGTAAATTTTTTTACTTATAATAACACAATTATGTTATTAAAAAAAAATTCCTAATTTCTAAACACAAATTATACCTAATAGTAAAAAAATATGGTAAATTATTTTTTCTACTAACGTGTGGAAAGCAGCACTTTTAGTTTGGAAAGTGTCACTTTTCCGCACTAGTGCGGAAAATAAACCCTTGCAAATTTCCCACTTAAACAAGTACTTAAAAAGTTTTTAATTCTGAGGTTTGACTTAGTATAATTTTATTATTGGCATTGTATTCTTTTATTTGTACAAATTAGGTGTAAAATCAACCAAATATTCACTAAAAGTTATTATTATTTTAAAAACATTGTTTTATAAATCCTGGTATATATTAAGTTTGCTTGCCAGATTTTTAGTCTTGAGAGGTGCCGGTGTCCATAATATAAAAGATCAACGTCATTAAAAGTGTCTTTAATACATTCTGACCAGTATCGTCGATTTTGAATAAAAACGTTTCCCATGGAGTCTTCTGACGAGGAATTCCCTGATCCATTCTAAAAGCAGCCGAAATGGCAAATTTAGATTTGTTGCCGTCCAAGTCGAAGCACAGGAATATACAGCATTTACAAGCTGGTGTGGCGAAAAAAAATCAAAAGTATGAAAGAAGAAGTTTTTATGGCATATTTCAAGGTATTCCATGCGTGTCATCGAAAAGAATTGATGGAAATTAGCATTAGCAATCATTTAATTGTAAAAATTCCAGACTCCAAAACCAAAAGTTTTGTCATTTCCGAGGAAATTAAAAATGGAAAATATCTAGCTTTGTATAGACAGTATTTCAGTTTACGAAAGCCCAAAACACCACACAGAAGATTTTTTGTTAATTACAAAAATTGGCTTGTACTGTCCAGTGCATAGGAATAAATTCTTTTGCAAGATGCCCTCTGAAATAGCTGCCTATTTACGTCTTCCAAACCCAGATCTTCACACGGGACATAGCTTTTGCCGTTCCTCAGTTACAATGTTAGCTAATTCTGGTGAAGGCATAACGAATATTAAAAGACTTGGAGGTTGGAAGTCATTATCTGTTGCAGATGGTTACCTAGAAAGTTCTACAAGTTTCAAGACGGACTTATCGTTCGTTACCGAACATTCAGCTGTTTTTGTAAAAACGAAACCAATAAACAAGTCATGATGATGTTTTGTATGTCAGTTAGTCCCCTTCTATTAATACTTGTGGTTGCTGTCTTTCTTACACAAAAATAAGTAAGTACCGTGTTTTCCAATAGCGTAGTCGTAGTAGAGCAGTCTCACACGACCTAAGGGGTAAATGTAAGGCCAACCCAAAGAAAGAAGTATAGTGCAACCTAAAAACTACTAAGCGCAGCTGCAGGACAGGGCGGGGGCAAGGGTGGCCCGGGCCACCTCTGTAAATGGCTGGCCACCCCTGAAAAATGTGTGGTCCCCTGTAATGAAGAACATAAGAAGGAATAGTAGAAGGGGTGAGGACTTTTGTTTTGCTCCTTAAAATTATTGGCTATTGCTGGGACAGAAAAATAATACAGTAGAATAAGGAATTAAAGGTTTTATGGGGTGAGACTTTTTTTGGTCTCAAAAATTTTATACCTTAAAATAATTTGTCCAACCCTAAAAATGTTGGGCCCCCTTGGCCACCTAAACCAAAAAGCTAGCCGCCACCACTGACTGAGGGTAGAAATCATGTACTTTCTGTGCTTTTGAAAGTAGGGACCTTTTTTTTCCAGTTGTCAGTTTTTTTCACTATTCGTCTTGACCCATTATTTGCCTATGCTACGCCACTGTTGTTTTCCATTATTGGTCATTATTTACGTTTTTTTTTTATGATTATTTTTCCTAACAAAAATATTTACCAACTTTTGTTATTTTTATTATTATGAGATGGTGTTAGTTTACCTACTTAGTATACGCCAGCTTTTGGTATGAAGGTGGCTAACGAGGAGTTTTAAGGAGAGGTCACATGGATTTGTATCAAAATTTAAACAAATATATAGAAAAACACATAGGGCGGGGAGGGTGGGAATATACAAAAAAATATAAAAATATTTAGGTAAGTAAAGAAACACAAATGCATTTCATGAAAACAGTTTCCCTTTATTGATTCTTCATCTAAAAGACTATGCTTCTATCTTTATTTTTCAGGGGGCTGTTAAAGCTAATTTTTTGATTTGTAGGATGGTTTTGCTTTAGTTCTTAACGTCTCATTTTGATTTGGTTAAAAACACAGTTTATGCATCTTTCCCATATAAATACATATAAAAGTAATTACGCCTTTAAAGATCCTAAGAATGTAAGCAATTGTTTTTGTTCCTTATTGCATAAACCTAAACCAGAACCATAACCATAACCTTTATATAATTACTGGGTCATTACCTATTACCTATAATAAAAATAAACAGCGTATTACGCGACTTATGTGTGACCAATGAATTTTTTGTCCAAAAAACTGAATTTTGAAGGTCTAGGTTTATATTCAATTTAATATAAATAAGCAAAACAAAATTGATTTAATCAGTACAAGTTCACTATTCAAATTATATCTTTTTACCGTTTAACCGAGTGTGACTAACAGTTTAAAAAATGGTTTTTAAAGTAAGTAAAATTGACTTTTATGGATAAGATCAATTTTATTCTTAAAACAGTTTAGAGTTTTATATCTTTTAAAAAATTACATCTACCTACAGGGACTCTTTAAAGGGTCATACCACCACAAATTTCTGTTGTGTCTGTTTCAACAAAATTTAATATGGGAACTTACTCACCTACAGTTCTTTGGTTATGTTTAAAACGCCATTATTTTTGTCTTCGTAAACTATATATAGCACTAGTAAACTTTTATTCTTTGATATTCTATGCACAAAAAAGTATATTTCGTAAACATCGATACGGGCAACTCTTTCAAAGATATTTCAGATTAAACAAATTTATTCATACAAAAATTATTCATTGCACCCCTTTACGCTGTATCTAGGCCTCTCTAAAAAACTGTACAAAAAGGTGCGACAAATTTCTTGGTCAGTCCAGTCCAAAAAAGATGATCCTTTCACAGGTTGCCATTTTATTTTAGTTATTTTTTTTATTATTTTCTTTTTTTTTTATTACTTAACTTTATTGTTAGACAAACATAAATATTTGAATTTTTGTCCCACTTACAAACTCTTTTTCTTATATAAATTTTTCATACTGTCAAGTTTCCATTTTTTTACTTAATAATACAGGGTTTTTATTTATATTTTGCCACCCACTTATAACGCTAACTAAAAAAGATAAAACAAATTCTATATAGAAATTCATAGTTTTTTGAGCATAACAAAAGAATCAAATTAACATAACAAAGTTACGAAAAATAAAAAGGTAACTTTTTTAAAAGAAACATCCTCTATATTATTTTACCATTCAAAAGGTTTTTAACAGAGCTTTAAAAAATAAATTGATATATCTTTCTTTAATAGATTCGAAAATATGGCCATATGAAACTGTAGAATAGCGGATACGGATATAATTTCCATTATATCAACAAGTTATTTCACATGGTGTAGTTACATTTGTGATTATATCTACAGGTCTTAGCTGTAAGCTTAGTGCTGTAGGTAAAGTGGAAATTATATATTCTATTTTTTAGATTTACGTGCCAATATTTTCGAAACTTTTAATTATAGATAAGATAATATACAATGTGTTCCATTTAAAAAAAGTTTACCTCTTTATGTTTCTTAACTTTTTGATGTACATTGGTTTTTTTTCATTAGACTTAAAATATAATAGATTAAAAACTATAAAAACTTGTATACAAGTTTTTTCCATATTTTTAGTTATCGTTGTAAGTGGTTTTTAAAATATAAATGAAAACCCTGTTCATGATTTAAAGTCTTCTGTCAAACCATTTGGCACAAAATAAAAATTAAGTTATGATTTGATGATTTTTACACCCCAGCAAAACCTAAATTTTAATATTATCTAAAATTATCCAATATGCCGCTAAAATAGTATTGATATAAAATAATCATTTACGTTTTTATGCGATGATAATTATGATATTTATATTTAATGGAATGAACTAAAATTATGACAAAAATTTTAATAAGTAATTTGGTGATTTCTGGTTAGTTCTGGTTAGTTCTGGTTAGTTCTGGTTAGTTCTGGTTAGCTAATACACTTAAGTTTTTCAATTATCAAAATATTAGAAGTGTCTTTTCAAGAGGGGATATATTTAATTTTTATTTTTGTTTTAAAATTCTTTTATACAGGGTGTTTATTAAACATGAGGCAAAAATTTAGGGTGTGATTTCTTGGGTTATTTTATACAAAAAAGTTCCAATAAATATATGTCCGAAGTTGCTTCCTTACTGAGATACAGGGCGTTAAAATTTAAAAAAAAATCAGTTTTTTTAAATATTTTTAATATACTTAGGCCAATTTGAAAAAAATTAGTACATTTATTTAAAGTAATAGGGCGCATATTTAGCCCTATTCAGATTGTTATTATTGGGTCTAGTAGGCACAACAAGTTATATTATTGAGAAAAAAAGTACCCAACTGATTTTTTTAACGTCTATATATATTTTTTATAATTAGGCAATTAATAATACAACTTTTTAATTTGTTGTTTTTTTTTGTATTTGTAAAAAGTAGCCCTAAGCAGCATAAAATAAAATCTAAAATTAAAAATTAAAAAATGTCAATCTTAATATATAGGGAAAATAACAATTTTCTATAAAATACACGACTGCAAATTTATTTTAAGGTAAATAGTTGTTTTATTTTAATTTTAGCTTTTTATATCATGTTGTCCACGGGTATTTTTAGAAGAAATTAAAATAGCTTTAATATTTTTCTCGCAAACGAAGGTAGATATAAAAATTTAAAAGTTGTATTATTAACTGCTTAATTATTAAAAAATATAAAAACGTAAAAAAGTCAGTGGCGTACATTTTTTCTTAATAATATAAGTTGCGGTTCCCACTCAGTCACTACTAGACCCAATAATAACAATCTGGGTAAAGCTAAATAAGCGCCTTATTACTTTAAATAAATGAACCAAATTTTATCCAAATCGGCCCAAGCGTTTTGAAAATATTTAGAAAAATTTATTTTTTTTTATTTTAACGCCCTGTATCTCAGTAAGGAAGCAACTGGCATATTATGTTTATTGGACCTTTTTTATAAAATAACATACAAAATCTCACCTTAAATTTTTGCCCCATGTTTAATAAACACGCTGTATACCATTTTGTGTGACAGCATAAGCTGAAGAATTTGTACATTTTAATATAAATAATAAGATTTTACGAATGTGTTTATTTTTAAATAAAAACGCACTTCTCAATATAAGCATTCTGCGGGTAAACTTTAAATTTTAAATTTTTGTTTATTTTTTTAGCTCTTGGCTGTTTCTGTTCTCATTGCCAATTGCCAAGGTGGATTAGTAAACGTTTACCCAGGCGAACATTCAACTTCCCATATAAATGGTTACGATAGTTATCATGCCCCTATTTATGGACATGGCTATGGCCATTCCTTAGGACACGAAGGATATAAAGGAGAACATTATGTAAGATATAAATTTATGTGACTTAAAATTTAATACAATTTCCAAAAACACCAATCCTTATAATTAAAATAATTTTCCTCTAATCGATACTGAAAGTGTAAACATATCTGACAATTATTGCATGATCTTTAGGTCAGATAGAAATTCTGGCTAATGTATACGGTCAAAAAATTATATCAGACGTACATTTTTGACCGTTAACATTAGCCAGAATTTCTATCTGACATAAATATTATGCAATGAATGTCAGATGTAAACGTATCTTAAGTTATTTAAAAAAAATACAGAACCTACGTTCTTTTAGATATTTTATCTAACACTTACATATAATATCTACATAATTGATCAGATTTTGAGGATATAAAGTGTACTATAAGTCACTAGTGAGCTAAAGTACCCTTTAGCTCACTAGTGAATTATAGACTTTAGCTCACTAGTGACTTATACTAATTCTTTATTACTTCCAACATTTCACAATTAAAAAATAACATAAAACAACTAATATATTATACTACAATTTATTCGTGTTTATATTAACAGTAATTGTTATATTAGATTTATCTTGGACAACGTTACATTGTGAGGAGTGTTCTTCAGGAAGTCTTTCAGCACTAGTACTTGCCTTGGTGCGCTCTTCACCCTGTATTCGTCTTGCAATCTCAAACTTGTTAGAGATACCTCCCTATATCCACGTTCTTATATACTTTTAAGGTCGTTTTTATCATTGAATACTTGGTCCACATTGATGAGGGAGCAACTTTTTCGATAAAAACAGAAAGTAAGCCATAATAACATCTTCATTTATAGTACCAACTCCTCGCCTTTTCCTCCATGCTTCAAAATCTTTAAATTCTTTATTGTACGTTAGTTTTGACTTCTCTGGAATTAAACTGCATGTCGATACCGCAGCATCTTCCAAAATTTCCGCAGGAACTTCACAATTTTCCATTTCGCAAAGCATTTTTATGTTTGTCTTATGTTTGTCTACAAAGTTGTTTACTAAACAAACCCGTAGTTACCAACAAAATGCATTACAACCAAACAAGCTTGCTTTCCAAAAATACAAAATTTTGTTGCTGGTGTTGACAATGACAAGTAACAAATAATGGATGACGTTTTCAAATTATTTTCGATATTAAAAACGATTTATACGAAAGTGTTGGATAAAATTTTGTATTAGACACGTGAGTTATTACATATAAGTCACTTAAGAAAATTACCTCTCTCGCCCTTCGGGTTCGAGAGTTAAACTTTTATTGCGTGACTTATATGTAATATAACTCACTTATCTAATAAATAACTATTATTTTACAGAATATTGTAATATTATGCATAGTTATAGTGAGAGAATTAATTGTGTCGAGAAATTTAAAACGTAGTCAGTATTAGTATATTAGTTACTAAATATAAAAGATCCAAGAAAAAATCAGTTGTCTGCAAAGTCGGTTTACTGACGATAGTTGAACGTGACAACGTCGAAAGAAACACTGCCTTTATCGTCGCAATTGCTATAAACAATTGACACCACATTCACTATTTACTGCACGCTCACTCAAGTAGGAGAGAAACAGATGTCGAACGACGCGGAGATTGTGCCTCTTTCTCGCGCGTTCCGCGCTCTCGCTTGCACTTCAAGCCTTGAATGGAACGCGCAAGGTAACGGCACATGAGTCATGATTTTTGGTGCGTGCAACCGGGTCCATCGAATTATAAGACGTTGTCACGTCAAAAACAAATATTTTTTTACCACAAAAAATAAAAATCTTAGAAACATAAACAAATCTTAAATTAAAAAATTTATATGACAAAACACAAAAACATCAACCAATCAAAAATAAAAAAATAATTAAAAATTAACCCTAACAAATGCTACTTTATTTGCTCTTTTAAATGCGCTTGGCAAATATCTACTTTAATGTTAGAAAACTACAAAAAAAGAAGATATTTTTAAAATTTAAAACTAAATTTTTACCAACATTTTTTAAGAAACATTAAATTTAAAGAAAAAACTACTGTTTGACTACACTCTTTTTGAATGAAGATGAAATAGAAAAGAAAATAAAGTCGATGAAGAAAAAAGGTCTCAATGTTTAAATGTTAATATTGAGAAAGTACATCATTTTCATAAGATGACAATATGTTACCATTTGGGCTCTACTTTTTATATTTCAGTTGGCCTCACACTTACTCCCGCCTACACCCTCTACGCCTAACTACGCTTTTGTTTCTCTGATAACAGTTAATGCTTAAAGAAAGTTAATGATTTTTTATAGGAAAAAATAAGTAACAAAATTTATAGATAACTCTCTACAGGCAGTATTATCTGTTGATACGCCCAGTTAATTTTCAATGTGTTGTAACTAGAAGGTAGCGATTAGACAAAGAACGCATGCATTAAAAACACGCCGTCTGCTGTAAATATTAAAGCTTAATTTGTCTCGTTTAAACCCCTTTCTTTTCCCGTATTGGCAAAAATTTCCCATAGAAGTTTTGAAGAGGCTCAACTTGTATCCGGCAACTGTGATGCATACATGTATAGTGCGTCCAATCTAACTTGTCCACATTTTAAATGTCTATAACTTTTTTATTTCTTAACTTAAAAAATGATCCAAGAACCAACTTGTACAGTGTGAAATTATACAAGTTTTTTTCTTATAAAGATTACACAAAACAGTTTTATTAACAGGATATATTGACATAACTTACATTTTTTAAATGGGACACTCTGTATATTATACCACCTATAAAAAGATCTTTTAAGGAGCTTTACAAAAATGCTACATTTAATATATTTATCTTTAATAGTTTCTGAAATATGACCATTTAAATAAAAAATAATAGATATAATTTCCATTTTATCTATAGGCTAAGCTTAGTCCTGTAGGTAGGTATAGTGGAAATTACATTTAATATTTTTAGATTTAAATGGTCATATTTTCTAAACTATTAAAGGTAGATATATCAAATTTGGTATTTTTGTAAAGCTTTTTAAAAGACCTTTTTAATGGTGGTATAATATACGAGGTGTACCATTTAAAAAAATGTAAGGCATGTCAATATATCCTGTTAATAAAATTGTTTTCTGTAAACTTCATCACAGAAAAAAACTTGATAATTTACTATACAAGTTGGTTTTTGGATCATTTTTTAAGTTGAGAAATAAAAAAGTATAGGCATTAAAAATGTGGACAAGTTAGATTGGACGCACTGTACACGAAAATCGGTAAAACTCCAACACTTAAAGACTTATCTTTCATTTTTTAGGCATATCCTAAGTATAAATACGCTTACGGCGTACATGACCCACACACTGGAGACCACAAATCTCAGGAAGAGTACCGCGATGGCGATGTTGTGAAAGGTCATTATACCGTTGCTGATCCTGATGGCACCCTCAGAGTTGTCCATTACACTGCTGATGATCATAATGGATTTAACGCCGTTGTCGAAAAACATGGGGAATCTGTCCATCCTGAACCAATACATTCAGCTCCTGTTATTGTAGAGAAAGTGGTACCAATCGTTGAAAAAGTGGTCTATGAGAAGCCTGCAGTTTATGCTGGGTATGGAGGGAATGGCTATTATGGATATGGCCATCACGGATATTGATATTAATTTTGTTATAATTTGTTTACTTCTTCCACTTGTTTTAAAATTTGATATTTTGCTTATGCGAGTTTTTTTACTGACTGTTTAAAAAAATACATAGTTTACTTGATATAATGTTTTTTTTATATATATATATATAAAATAGGGCTGACCCGAAGGGTGAGGCACTGAGGCGAACGCCCCATGCGGCATTTTTCTAGGAGCGGCAAAATAATCCGCTTTTACATCAAAATGGTTTTTTCTTTTTGCAAAAACTCATGTTATCATACTAAAATAAAAATTTGAACCAGGGTCCTAAAATTTTTCAAAGTGCGTTGCACTTACAGGTTTAGTATTTTGTCATGACGCCCTTGCTCGCAGTATGGATACACATGTACATTCAATAAAGTATGTGCTCTTCAACTCGGTCGTTAGAAGCGCCTAGCGCCACCCCTGATTTATTTTTTTACGAGTATATTGTAAATTAATATTATGTTTCTTATGCAACATTACAATACACTAAAAAGCACCACCAATCCCTTTAGCCTATAAAAAGGCGATATCCTTAGGTCAAGATAGATGCTACAACTAAAGTTTTTTTTTAATTTTTATCTTAAAATTTGATATACCGTTTGAGCTTTACGATAAGGACATGTAGGTAAGAATAAGTTAGGTGGTTTGTTTTTTGGAAAAACTTCTACATATACGTCAACCTTCGTTTTTAATTGTGTTTTTTAATCACAAATGCTTGTGTATAGAGTACTATAAAAATAAGCGACGTACATCAACGTTTTTTAAAATAAAAAAATATTTTTTGTCAAAAAGCTAATTGACCTATATAGGTACAAAATAATCGTAAAAAACCTGCGGCCATATGTAAAGTTAAACGTTTCGCAGCATTTTACCAAAATAAATGCCTTTAAATTTAAAAGAATTTGTTCCAATTTATGTTACTTTACAAATAGAAAAAAATATAATCAAAACTGTTAACTTTAGGTAGAGGACTTTTAGGGTGTTATGTCGGAACGACGAGGAACGCGGTTAGCAGCGCGGCTCGACAAAATCACCTTTATGGTACAGTAACATAAGGATGCTTTGGTCGAGCCGCGTTGCTAAACTTGCTCAAAACAGCTCCGACACAAATACAGCCTTAGGGTGTGTTTATGTCGGAACTACGAGGACCGAGGTTAGCAGCGCGGCTCGACAAAATCACCTTCATGGTAGAGTAATATAAGGCTGCTTCGGTCGAGCAGCGCTAAAGCTTAAGAGCCAAAAAAGGGTTTCCGGGCTATATATCTATAATGTAACAAATTGTATACTTTGAAATCATATTCATACTTATCGCTCCGCGGACCACTCCCTGAATTCAACGCCAGACACAACCCAATATAACTACGCAAGTTGTCAAAAAATATATCTAAGTGTTGAAACATATGTCATATGTTAAATTGTTTATGTGGACCTCATACCATTTGGGTATATTAGGGTGGACCATCTGTATAGGGGTGAAAATAATAAATTAATATTTTTACCGGGCCACACTGTAAAAATATGACACCCTGACACACTTGCTGTACTCGTACTAATTACTACTGAATAAATGGAGCAAATGCTTAAAGTACCTCCTTTACAGCATTTAGCCGGTAAGGCAAAATTTAACAATTCCTTGGCAATTTGGAAAACTTTAATTGATTGGCATTTAAAAAATATAAGATTATTGGGTTATGTTATGACACCACAGACTCTAATCTAGGGTATTTAGATTGTGCAGCTTTAATACTGCAACAACAATTAGGAACAGATACTTTATACTTTCCTTGTCGACACCATGTTTTCAAAATAGTTTGTAAAAATGTCCTCTTTATTCATTCTGATGTTCCTTTATTTAAACGTATTGAAGAATATTGGCATAAAATAAAAATACCAATTTAAAAACCGGTTTTAATAATTAAACAAATTTTGCAGCATCGCAATAATATAAAAACTTGGAAATTCCTAGCAATACTCACCCTCGAGTTGACTACGAATTTTTTTATTACTTTCCAAACTGTTTTTGAAGAAGAACCATCAAATGTGATATTTTATCGTCCTGCTGCATTCCATCATGCATTTCATTAAAAGCCATTTACTACTTAAAAATCATTTTCTTTTTCTACGGCTGCTATAAAAAGTGTCTAAAAACGCACGTCAAACAGGATCTAAAAATTTCACATGATGTATGATACTACTGTGTAAAAATTTTTCACATGACAACCAGTCAAAAATATTCTATTTTCTGACATTTAGTTTTAACATAAGCGTGTGAAAACTTTTCACACGGCGTATGAATAATTTTCACACAGTCCTATCAAAAGGTAAAAGAATAAAAATAATACAAAATCACATATTAATCCTTATTTTCTGCTGTCGTAGAAAATGTGTCTTGTGCAGCACGTTTAAAACTATCTCTATGCACACTCGTATGACTTGTAGCACTCGCCTACGGCTCGTGCACAAACGTCATTCCTACTTGTGTGCAAAGAGTCTTTTTGAAACTTGTTGCACAATATACTATTTAAGATCAATTTAAGCAGGCACAAAAAGAAAAATCAGCTATTACGGACATATGCCTGTGTCTCGTAATTATTTATATAAAAGCCTGGGTTACAGCACTTCTGGCAAAAAAGCCCAATTTCAAGACCGCCAGTTTTGGAAAGAATTAATAAAATATTAAAATATAGACAATATCTCAAGCTGCATGAGGTAAAATGAAAAACAATTTATGGTACCAAATTCTGAAAATGTCTCCATAACATTCTTAGATAAAAATACTTCAATTAATGTTAAGAAAAAATGGTAAGGGCTGTAAATAAGCCAGCGTCAGATAAAAAGGGCATCAAACGAGTAATTGTAGGAGAATTAGATGTCCCTATACTTTTCGTTTCGAAAAAATATTAATTTTTTTTTGTGCCATTTGTGCTGTTTTTGTGCTATTCTGTGCCAATAAAAGACACTTTATTTATGCATTTATTTCCGAAATATAAAAGAAACAAAAGGGAAGTAGTTTTTCGTACCTACTTAGAACTGTCTTTAAAAAATATATATTTTTATCTGTGTCGTTAAAAAATAAACTTTATTTATGCATTTATTTACGAGATATAAAAGAAGCAAAACAGGGGGTACGTCTGTTACTGTCTTTAAAAAATATATATTTTTATCTGTGTCGTTAAAAAATAAACTTTATTTATGCATTTATTTACGAGATATAAAAGAAGCAAAACAGGGGGTACGTACCTACTGAGCACTGCTTTTTGATTTTTTTTTGCTGGTTTGTACGGTTTTCGTGCTATTCTGTGCCGTTAAAAGAAACTTTATTTATGCATTTATTTCCGAGATATAAAAGAATCAAACTGGAGGGGTACCTACTGAGCACTGCCTTTTTGAAAAATTTTTTTTGTGCTGTTTTGTGCTGTTTTTGTGCTATTCTGTGCCGTTAAAAGAAACTTTATTTATGCATTTATTTCCGAGATATAAAAGAAACAAAATAGTGGTAGTTTTTCTTACCTACTTAGCACTGCCACTTATCACCATATTCAAAATAGGTATCGTGCTGACTTACGCTCAACTTGTGCTATCGTGTGCTATTAATATATTTTTTTAATTGAACAGGATCTTGTCTTTCTACCTTAAAAACCATTTTGTCACTCGGTTGACTGCCACTTTGCATAGTGGAAAGTTGAACTATTGTGCTGGATTGTGTTCAATTTGTGCTATCATGTGCCGTTAATAAAAATGCAGAAAAATTAAATAAATTGATTGTTTAATTTTTTTTTTTTTTTTTCATTTTGGGTTAGCACTGCCATTTTGCATAGTAGCAAATTAAAAGTTTTGCTCAGCTTGTGCTATCAAGTGCAGTCAATAAAAAGTCAGAAAAATTTAAAATTATTTCAAAAAATATGTATATTTTCATGTCGAGTTAGCAATTCCACTTTGCATAGTATCAAATTTATCTATTGTGCTGGCTTGTGATTAGCTTGTGCTATTATTAAATTTGAAAAATTTAGAAAAGTCAATTATTTCAAAAAAGAATGTTTTTTTATGATGAGTTAGCATTGCCAGTTTGTATAGTAGCAAATTATACTATTGTGCTGAGTTGTGATTAGCTTGTGCTATCCATGTGCCGTAAATAAAAATTCATAAAAATTTGAAAATTCAATTATTTCATTTTTTTGTTACGAGTTAGCACTGTCACTCTGTTAATAGCAAATTAAACTTTTGTGCTGAGTTATGCTTAGCTTGTGCTATCATGTGCCGTTAATAAAAATTTAGAAAAATTAGAAAAGTCAATTATTTCGAAAAAAATATGTCGAGTTGAGCACGTAGAATTATAGGAAAAAGAAATTAAAGTGGTGTATTTCGTGCAAAATTTTAATAAATATTAATAAGCGTAGCAGAGCGCTTTCGGTAAAACCATCTTCAGTGCTACCAGCAAGCAAGGATTGAACTTTAGAACCGCAAAATACAAAGTTATGAAATTATTAAAAAAAAAAATTTGAGTGATAATTAAAATTAAAAAATGAAGCTTGTCAAGTTGAGCTTAATAGGTCAGAGTAAAAGGTTTATTTTTATTTAGTACAATTTTTGAAAAAAGGGTTTTTTTAGTTATTCCAGAGAAAAATATTTATTATATTTTTATATCGAAGTTCAATACTCACTTGTCACAAACAGGAGTCATAGCCCTGGAGTACATAGGTAGATCAACAAAAGTTTAAAAACAGTAATTCACATTACAAACAAACAGGTCACATATTAAAATTTGTTTAAAACATTTCCCTTACAAAAGAGTGATAATTTTAAAAATTGCTTGCTGTTAAGAACCCTGTATAAGAAAACCGGCATTATGCAACCCATAGTATTTTAATTTCGAAATAGGCAGTAAATGATTAATTGTGTCGAAAGCCCTTGATGAATCTAAAAGAAGCAACATACTGCTGAAATCTCTATCATTAGAACAAATAATATTATTAATCACATTTATCAGAGCTACCATAGTACCAAAATATTTCCTAAATTCACACTGTGTGTCCGGTATTATTTTATTATCAATGAGGTACATACACGTTGAAAGTAGGTGGGTTTGAAACTTTTGTTAGGGGCTTCTGTAACAGAAAATTAATGGATTAAAAAAACAGTACATATTATAGAGCTTTAACATATGTATAGAAAGAATCTAAACAATTTATTTTTTGGTCTTTGTTGCACAAACCTAAGTCAAAACCATAACCTTTAAATATTTATTGGGTCATTACCCATTCTAACAAAAATAAACAAACGCGATTTATGTGTGACCGCTGAATTTTTTCTCCTAAAAAAGAAATTTAAAGGTCTAGGTTTCTAACAAATTTAATATAAATGGGCAAAATAAAATTGATTTAATCAGTACAAGTTCAGTACCCATTCAAAAATATACTTTTATAGTTAATCGAGTGTGACAAATAGCTTAAAAATGATTTTTAAAGTAAGTTAGAGATTTAATACTTTTAAAGTTTGTTTTAGGGTAAATAGTTTTTAGTTAACTTTTTTTTACATTAACAGTATTTTCTAAATTTTTAAATTTCTTCATCATTAGTTTGACCTACTGTTTTTGATTCTTCTACAATTTGTGTGCAGCTGCCCTCCCCTCTAGTGGTGGGGGGCAGCTTTGATTAAGGGAGGCCCCCAAGAAGGTAATTGGCCGCCCCCAAATAAAAGATTAAGTTTTTTAAACATATTAGTCTTTTTGGACTTACCGGCTTAGCTAAGTGAGAAGGTATATAGGCTAGTAAAGCAACAACAAAGCTGGACCGATGCACAATGCGTTGAACGATAGGGATTTCTGGACAATAATTTTATCAATCTTATTGCACTAAAATAGTTGTGTTATTAATAATTAAGTAGGATACAATGCTCTACTAATACAGAAAGTAATGCTCTATTAATACAGAAAGCAATACTGTAAAACTATTGCCCATATAATAATTATGTACATTTAAGTTCTTATGAAAATATTAATTTTGGTATTTTTGTCCACATATCGAGGCACTGTGTAGTGTGTCAGCTTGTTTACATGCCGGAATAATTTATTTAATCTTTACCTGTTAGTATTCTACACACGTTTGACCGTCTCTTTTCCACGCATTACTAGTGAACCTTTCGACTTAGCTGATGCTGTATATACATTGCAAAATGGACCATAAACGCTCCCAAACAGGCGCGGCGAGTTTTGAGATTGTGTATGGGTGCTATCAAAGTCGGTCTATATAAGGTCACGACATTCGGCCATATTGCTTTGACGTGTTATGACGTCACATCTCCCATTTTTCGGCCATGTTGTTCAGTGCCAGAGATATACAGTTTATTGTATTAGTAGAACAACCGTTTACACAACAGTTTTTAATTGTTATTAAGTTGTAAATTCTTTTACTTTAAATAAAAAACATTTGGAATTACATCTTTCAACAAATATCACTTCCAAAACAATGCAAAATGAAATGCGCAAACTTTAGATGCCACTGGATTGATCTTTAGCTTTGATTTTTACCCAGTCTTGCCAACTTTTCTCCGAGAAGTGCCCTTCCTTGCGTCCCCGACCTCGAACCGCCTAAAAGTTGAGGATATGTCGCAACCTTATAAATATAAACTAACCTTGGGTGCTATTTATTCATTTTAAACAAACAATGTTCAGTATTTTGTTGAAAATCCCTTCGCCTTAATGACTTCCCTACACCTTCTTGGCATGGAATCAACAAGAATTCGACACACATCGACTGGAATCTTCCGCCATTCATCTTGTAGAACTTCCCATAGATCATTTTCATTATGAATAATTCTTTGCCTAATTTTCCTTTCTAACTGCTCCCAAAGGTGCTCAATTGGATTGAGGTTGGGGGATTGCGAAGGCCATTCCAGTAAATCAACGCTCTTCTCTAAAAACCAATTTTTTACTAAATGGGATGAATGTTTTGGGTCATTATCTTGTTGATATCTCCACAACAGCGGCATTTCTTCTTCGGCATAAGGTAACATAGTATTCTGTAATATGTCGCGGTACATAAAGCGATCCATTTTCCCAGTTATTTTCACTATCGGACCCGTTCCAGACCTGGAAAAGCACCCCCAGATCATAACACTGCCACCACCGTGCTTTACTGTAGGCTTTTGATACTTGATATCAAATTTTTTCCCGACAGGTCTTCTAACAAACGATCTTCCATCAGAACCAAATATTTTAAATTTACTTTCGTCACTCCAAAGCACCGTACCCCAGTTTTGAGGTGTCCAATTTAAATGTCTCTGCGCAAATTGAAGTCTGGCCTTTCGATTCTTTTTGGACAGTAACGGTTTTTGGCAGCAACTCTTCCAAACAACCCAACTTCACATAGACGTCTTCTCACAGTTCGGGCCGTTATGTTTGTGTTGAAATGACGACGAATTTCTGCATTAATTTGGGCGGATGACTTATGCGGATCAGCTATCGAAATTATTTTAATACTCTTTGCAACATAGGGAGTAGTTTTTCTAGGTCGACCTGACTTTGGCCGATTAGTAATGTTTCCTAGTAACCGAAACTTTTTTAGAATTTTTGAAACGACACCTTCGCTTAAGCCTAGATTTCTTGCTATAGTACATTGCTTTACACCCTGTCTTTTCAACTCGACAACTTTAAGTCGCAACTCTTCCGGCAAATACTTATTCTTGCCCATTCTTAATATGGTGCTGGTTATAGCAGTGATACAAATAAACTAATCCAATGATGTTAAATATTTTGCGTGGTTGAAACAAAATATTTTCTTTACTTCGTTTTTGGACACTCTAAAGTTAATTATGTCAAAAAGGAAGGCAAATACATAAAGTTGTTAAATAGTTATTTTTTAAAAATTGAAATTATCATCCCTTAAGTTTTAGCAACCCTAATGTCGATGTAAAATTTTTAGTTCTAAAACTTTGAATTTTATATGAAATAAAACTTTCCATACATTTGTCCAAGACATAAACAAAAAACGCAGATAAGGTAGGAATGTCTATGGCCCAAAAAGTAAACATATGAAAATATTTAATACCTAAGCAGACCTATAAAATAAACGGCACAATTTATTGTTGTATACGAGGCGAGCTGAAAAAATGTTTGAAATAAAAATATTTCCATACTTTTGTCCATGACTGTAAATTAAACTAAATTTTTGTTTACACCCATTTTAAAGCATTTACTTAACTAATTGGGTACAGACACATTGTTTACAAAATACTTAAAAATAACTCAAAACTTAAAATCACATTTTTTAGGAACAACTAACAGAAATATTGCCTAATTTCTACATATACGGGGTGTTCCAACTCTATACACTTAATCAATTCTTCTCTGTACAAGATACAAAAACATTCTAAAAATAAAAATGTTAATTTGGATACACACTTTTTACTGACAGTACTAGTTAATATACAAGGTGTCTCAAAAACATAATTTTCATTGTCAAGTAGGTTGTTTTAATGGAACTGGAATTTCGGTTTGACAAATGATGCTCTTTTGCAAATCTCACCTGAGATTAGGGGTAACCAGGAGGAAGGGGAAGGGTTCCAAAGTTTGGAAAAAAGTCTCACGTAATTTATGGACGCCCCCATACACAGTCAAAATTTGTTGAAATATATATAGGGTGTTCCATTTAAAAAACCCATTTGCCAATGAAAATTAGGTTTTTGAGACACCTTATATAATAACTAGTACTATCACTAAAAAGAATGTATCCAAATTAACATTTTTTAATTTAAGTTTAATTTTGTATCTCGTACAGGGGTGAAGTTATTTAGTGAATAAATGGAGTGGGGTCACACTGTATATAAGTACATAAGTACTACTTTCACTTTCTACTTATACTTAGATATTTTTAAAAATCTGCAGATTCTTCTAACAAAAAATTCCCAGGTCACTAATCGATTGAAAAACGCCTCTGAAGATACATCGCTTTTATAGCGCTTCAGGCATTCTTCATGTCTGGTCAAGAAAAATCAAGAAACTACCGCTCGAATTCCGACATGTTCTCGTAAATAGGACTCAGCAGAAACTGGATGATATACTAATAAAATTTTGTGTGTATTTATATCTAATCCTATTTTATTTCTTAACTTTTATTTTAAAATTATTTTTTGTTTTTTTTTTGCAATTTTTGACCCTGGCTTTTGGCGCCCCAAAGGATGGCGCCCGTGTGCTTTGCACACTTTGTACATATGGTAGAAGGGGTCCTGTTGACAAAATTTTTCCAAAAACATATTTTAAATTTGCTAATAGACTGCAGATTTAAATTTTAATTTTGAAAAACTAAGTAACTACGTAAAGATATTAGCAATTGCAAGTTTTATTTTAATTGGCTTAATTTAAAGAAAATTGCTGAAAAGCCAGTTCATGATTTTTGTCAAAAATACTTGTTTTTTGAAACAATTAAGGCATTTCCGCAGCTACGTCTTTCATAGAATTAGCTTAGGAATAAGTCATTCCATTTTTTACCCTTTAACTTAAATTTTAGTTGTTAAAACAGTAGTTACAAGTAATGTAACGAATGTTCGCATTTTTTGACAAACTAAAAGGAAATTATACAGGGTGTCCGCTAATTAATGGTACACAAAAAACACAGATTCCTTATGCCAAAATATGAGGATTAAACTACACATACCTATATTCAAAAGTTGATAATGAGGAAGATAGAGAGTGTCAAAGTGAAAAAAATATTTTTATTTTTAATTTATTTCGGTAACTTTTGATACGTTTTAAATATTTTATTAAAGCTTGGTATCTAGGGGTTTTTTAACATGAGCTATTCAGATCTAATAATAATTTTTATAAGTTAACCAGAGCGGGCTGACTACACTTTTAACATTTTTCTAAAATGTCTTTACTTTTTGCTCTACACTGTATGTACCATCTAAGTAAACCAGTAAAATCGCCAATAGTTTGTACACAAAAAAGGTATTCTTTGTAAGAATGGCTCTAAGCAACCGTTTTTAAGATATTTGAATTTTAGTGGTTTAGTGCAACCAAAAATTTCTTTAAAAACAGCGTATTAAGCCAGCTGTCCATGAGAGCGGTTTTCCGCTCGCGTATTAAAAATACGCACAAAAATCCGCTGACACGTCCATTGTAGCGGAAAATATTAAAGCGTTTTGTTTTGAATATGGTGATTTTATGTTAAAATTTGCTTTGGTTGATACTGCGGTTGTGTGGTTGTGAAGGTCACTAAATGTAAATCATCATCTGTCTGTGGGATGGCAAATGGATTGAATAATGGGTAATAATAAATCCAGCAAATTAGGCAACTTTGGTTAATATAGCTAGTAGCTTAATTTTTTATTTACCACGTACACTTTTTTGTTACCTATTTACCTTAGAGTACAAGCTAGACGCTCGCCTGCAGTTAGTGTTGACTCAACTTTCTGTAACAATTTGTCAAAATGCTCCTTTGACATTCTTAAATAATTGAAATGTTTTTCATCATCATGTTGTCTTAACTCCTTTAATAAAGTTAATATTGGCCATGGCTATAAACTTTTCTTTCTAAAAAAATTTCTAACCCAAAACTTGTGCCTCCTTTTTGTTTTTTTTTGGTCTTATTAAAATGCAAAAAACCGACAAGCTATGAATCACCGCGAAATTATTTCCCAAGTCCTTAGACCGACGTAAATTCCGTTCACGTCCACGTTCGCGCTATGTGGGGCTATGTCGCGCGCTATTTGGCGCGGAGAATTGTTGCAAGTCTGGACGCAGCATAACATTCGTTATATCACTAGTACATAGTATTAATTTAAATCGGTATATTAGTGGGAAAGAAGGAGGTTTTATTTAAAATTATATAATATTGTTACAAATAATTCTTAACATTTTGTGAGTTCAATAAGAAATAAATAGTAGATGTATTAAAAATATTACGAAGCTAAACTAATTTTAAAAATAAGAATAGATTGCTTGCTTGTCGGAAAATGTTATAACTATGAGAAATAAAATCTTAGCATTGATATGAACTTAAAAGTAGTAATTTTTTTTTCAGAAAAATACTTTTTCATTAAAATAACAGTCTATATACTACAATAACAGTTGTTATTAAGTTGACTATTTTGTATTTCAACCTTATCCCATTTTTTAGCTCTTGGCTGTATTTGCCCTTATTGCTAATTGCCAAGGTGGATTAGTTAACGTTTATCCCTCAACTTCATACATTAGTGGTTCTGATGGCTATCACTCTCCGATCTATGGACATGCCTATGGTCACGAAGGATATAATGGAGATTACTATGTAAGTAATAAATTTACATATACAGGGTGATCAAACTTAAGTCGACACTGTTCCTAACTTCTTGGACTTACAAAATTGGTTAAATTAGCAAAGTTGTAGCATTTTTTCGCTGATTAACGTGCTGCCAACGGAAAAACAATTGAACATCAGGTTTTGGATTCATTGCAAAAATGTACTTTTTTAAATGGAATACCCTGTATATTATGTAACCATTTAAAATTAATAATTAATTAAAGAGCTTTAAAAAAAATCTACATGTGACATGTCCAATTATTAATAGTTTCGGGAATATGCAGTGGCGCATTTACCAGAAGGCTGAGTAGGCTGGAGCCTAGGCGCGCTTGTGGCGGCTTCGGTTGTATCGGCGAGCGTCGATCATCGGAGTTAAGCAGTGAAATGCGCGCCCATAATTTGGATGGGTGTCCGGCGACAGCGGTGTTTCGGGCAGCGGCACGCGGTGTTCTCTGCTCGGGGATGCGGACCGAGCAACAACCATCCAAGTTATGGAATGAATGGTGTGTGAATGAGAAGGAGTAGGGGTCAAGGTACAATAAGCCTTCAGGCTGCAGTGCACCACCTAGGGGGCGGTCGTCGGACCTGGGTGGGATGACCCCGAAAGGGTGAAAAAAAAAAAGGCTGGAGCCTAGGGCGGCGTTTTTAGGGGGCGGCAGATTTTGTACTTTATAAATTGTTTGTTGATTTCGATTTTCATTTTGTACGGACAAATGAAAGTTAGGACTTTTTTTGTACTTCAAAATTGTTTTTCAATGGAAAAGGGAAAAATTAGGGGCGGCTAAAATTAATAGCCTACGGGCGGCAAATATGTAAATGCGCCTTTGGGAATATGGCCTTCCTGAGGAATTTGCATCACTATTAAATAGATAATTTAATTTTTATTTAAAGAAATATTCAGATTTGATATGTTTATCTAATATAGTTTTGAAAATATGGCCATCCAAATCTGAAAATTATGTTAAATTTTCATTATATCTACAGCTAAATATATGCTGGGGGCCAGGACTGTTTCGTGGCCGACCAGTGTCCACGGTGTTTTAAAGTGTCCTATGAATTTTGACCCGAAAAAGTAGAAATAAAAAAGTACATTTTTTGCAAATAAATCAAAAACCTGCTGTTTAATTGTTTTTGTGTTGGCGCACGTTAATCATCGTAAAGAAAACTGCAACTTTTCTAATTTAACTGACTTTGTTATCTCCAATAATAAAGAAGTTAGTAATAGTGTCTACTTAAGTTTTTTAAAGCTGTATAAAATGTAGGCAAATAAGATTTTTTTAATATATTAAGGTCCAAAAATGTTTCATTTCGAGATACAAGGTGCTAGTAAAGTTTTAGGAAAAAATGCCTTTTAATATCATAAATTTTCTACAACTCCAGATATTTCCACAAAATTTGGTACACTTCTGTTAAATAACTCATTACATTTTTTGCTGTAAACGTTTTTTTTTTAATTTTACCTGTGACGTTCTAAGAAGATTGGAATTGAATTTTTCCAAGAAAAAAATAGTAGTCCACTGCTTTTTCTTTAAATCAGTATTATTTTTAAAATACTCATTTTCTTAAAAATAAAACACCACATCAGGTTTTAGCGATTTTGCCACATTAATCAAAAAGGCTTTTATTTCTTTAAACGAAAACCGAAAGTCGTAATTAAAATTATCAGGACACCAACTTAACTCCAAAGAAAATGATTATCTTAAAAACAATATGATTTGATAAAGCAGTGGCATACAATTTTTTCTTTAAAAAATTCAATACAAATCTTGTTAGAACGTCAATGGCAGAATTTTTGTAAACTTTTACAGCAAAAAATGTAACGTAATGGTCAAAAGAAGTGTACCAAATTCTGTGGAATCATCTTTAAACATCATCAAAGTGGTAAGAAAGTTATGATAAAATCAGTTTCACATCTATCAGTTCCATCACTTGCATGTAAATATGATCATTTGATCACGTGACAGATGCCATTTAAAATATTAATAAACTTCCAGAATGAAGTTAGCCACAGAGGTTTTGCAAGAATGACATCAGTTTCACTTCTATGAGTTTGTTTACTGATCATGTCTCATCTCACCTTGAATCGTGCATATGAGATAATGTTTATGGGGAGTGTATTAAAAGTTATGTAAAGGTCGTTTTTCAAATTTGTTGTTTGATAATAATTCTCTGTACTGTGCTGGTTACTTGGATAATAATACCCTATACTTAGTTAACTTACTACTTTTTTGCGTTTTTAGTCTCATCCTAAGTACAAATACGCCTATGGTGTAAATGACCCACACACTGGAGATCACAAGTCCCAGGAAGAGTACCGCGATGGCGATGTTGTGAAAGGTCATTATACCGTTGCTGATCCTGATGGTACTCTTAGAATTGTCCATTACACTGCTGATGATCACAATGGATTTAACGCTGTTGTCGAGAAAATTGGAAAATCTGTTCATCCCGAACCAATACATTCAGCTCCTATTATTGTGGAGAAAGTGGTACCAATCGTTGAAAAAGTGGTTTATGAGAAGCCTGCAGTTTATGCTGGGTATGGAGGGAATGGTTATTATGGATATGGCCATCACGAATATTGATACTGGTTTTGTTATGATTTGTTGGCTTGTTTTATTTGTTTTAAAACATAATATTTTTTGTAATTCGTTTATACCGTCTTTTAAGAGAAAATAAATGTTTTAACACGTAAACCAAATTTTTATGGAGTTTTGAGGATCCTTAGCCACTATATTGGCCAGTCATTTTAGCGTTTCATCATGGAATGAATGATAATAAGCTAAACACTCATAAAACATTTATTTTGGCATTATAAAAGTTGTGGAAATTAATTTTGCCCCCTATGTCAAAGACGAGAGTGAAAAAATGAATTTTTCGTTTTTTTCCATGTTTGGACACCCTCGTATTTCAGTTGTCTTGTAAGTATAAGCGGATATTTGTAGACATTTCTACGCAGAATCCAGCGGTGTAGTTTTTTTTAATTTACTATTTTTCAAAATGAACAAATCATGATTTTTCTTCTCAACTATAAATATCTATTATACTAATAAAATCGATAGCACATTCAAATTTTTCACCTTTGTAAAACCCACCGTTGCTTAATATTGTGACAATATACCTATTACTAACAAAATTGTGAATAAATAACTAAAATCAGATTAAAAATTTGACACCCTGTATATCCAAAATCATCTACTTTTGGACTAAGGTTTGTTGAGTACGATCGTATCTTAGTCTCAGGATATTGCGGTATCATTTTCCCCGAATCTTTTAGAGACAACCTGTACACAGGGTGTTCAGTAACTCTACCGACAATAAGGGCTGATTCTTCAATAAAAAAATAAGAAAAAAACGTTATGTAAATATACAGTACTGGCCATAATTATAGCAACTTTTTAAAAATTTAAAATCTTTAGCTAACACCTCTTTAACTTTATATTAGTTTATATAATATATGTATATTATTTTGGGTTGTTGTTGTATACAGCATACCCCATAGCAATATTCTCTTATCGCTATAAAAAAATGTATGTGAATCTTTTTTTTTTGGGATGGACATAATTATAGCAACTTTTTATATCCATCTTTTTCATTGCGCCTTTGAAGGAGCAAGTTGCCAATAGTTTGTGTCTCCATAAATCAAATGTTTTCCTCATTATTAAAAAAAATTACTGTAACTGGAGTGGTGGCAGCTACAAAAATACTGCACGTGTGCGAAAAACGACAAGGAAAACGATAAATGCATCACTCAAATGTCAAAACAAAATCAATTTCTATCAACAACACAAATTAAAGCCAACCTTGAAGAAATGGAACTGACTAGTTCAAGAACCATAAGATAAAGATTAGTGGATAGGGGTCTTTTGATCAAAGACCGGCAAAAAACACTGCCCCAAAAAGAACTTGATGTGCCGATAACATTTTGCCTTTAAAACACATTCACTGGACTATAGAAAAATGGAAACGGGCAGTTTTTAGCGACGAATCCAAATTCACCGCACGTTTTCGGCCAAATTTAGGGGCAGCCAAATTATTATCGACCAACGTAGAAAAAAAAGAAAGAAATTAAAACTGCTCAACTGCCCTGACAGTGCATAGTAAGCCTGAACAGTGTATAGTAGGCCTAACAACATCATCAATGCCGCAATTGCAAAACACTAACGCATTATTCCTTAAAAATCTTTTAGTTTTAAAACAAGGCAAAATATTAGACCTAATTTTAAATAATGGAGATTTTTGTAGGATATTTTGGAATTTCTGAAAAACCTATAATATTTAAGAGCGACAGACTGGATAGCGCAAACGTGTTTTTACTTTAAAGAGAAAAAGTTGTTTTAAATATTAATGAATAAAATAGTAATTAAATGTTTCTTTTAATAAATAAAAAGGGTAAAGTGGTGCTGCTTACAAAAATAGGGTAAATTATACAGGGTGTCCAGTAAGTTTACCGACAAACATTAAGGGTGATTCTGCCATAAAAAATAAAAATTTATATAAAATATGTTCTTATGTCTTAGTTTGTAAACTACAGGGTCTTTAACATAAATAAAAATATAGGCTATTACAAATTCGAGGATTACCATTAAGATCTCGGAAAAGGTAAGATACATCAGGCTTGGTTAAATTGGGGCAAAATTGCGCATTTTTATGCTAAATAGTATTCCGTTTTAAAAAATCAAAAATTTTGTGAATTTATTTAAAGAGTTATTTTAAAATGAATGTTATATTATTATTGCCACTTTTTCCCCTTTACAGAATGACGGTATTAAATTGAAATTTCGACGTTTCGTCTTTGAGCCGCAATCAAGTTTGCTTTTTTTTAATAGGTGGAATATTTGGTTCTAAATCCAACGACATACCACACTTTACATTTATGGGATGTTTCGAAACGAAAACCATCATTCACTATTTCGTCAGTAAAAATTACTATTTTATTTCAAAAATTCGTGAGAATTTCCGTTCGCAGGTAAGTAGGTATGAATCAATTTTTAATTACTGGCTACTACCAAAGACAAATATAGTTTCCACTACTTACAAAGTTAATAGCTGCGTTTAATTAAATTAAATGCTTTATTTTAATCCGTCCTAGTAAATGTACGCAAAATACATATTTTCTTGTAGCTTGTTGAGTTATAAAAAAATTAATAAGTAATAAAAATGAGCAGTGGTAAAAAGAATGGATACTTACCGGCGAACAAAAATTTTCACGAATGTATTGAATAAAATGGTAATTATTATAGGCGAAATAGTAAATGATGATTTTTGTTTCGAAAAGTCGCTTAAATGTAGAGTGGAAGTGCTAATTGATATAAGTGACAAAATTAAAAATCAAAGAATAAAGAAGAAAAGAATGTAATGGTGGACATACGGGTAGCCTCAACTTTAGACTTCGTTTGCAATCGCTAGGGTAAAATTGGCACTGTGCTTTTAAAGTTAAAATATAGAGGCTTGGCTGACTGAACATATTGATAAACAAAAAAAAATATTTTTATGGCATTTAGATTAATTAGCATTTCTACTCTTTAAATGTTGTGTGATACATATGTCGTTGGATTTAGAAATAAAAATACGAGTGTTTCAAGTTTTAAACCAAATGTTCTGCTTATTGAAAAAAAGGTGATAATGACAGGTTAAAGACAAAATTTCGGATCTTAAATTTAATAACATAATTTCATAGAAGGACAAACGTGGCAATGATAATGTTGTTTTAAAATATCTCTTTTTCTTCTAAATATCATTTTGTAAAATTTGTGTTTTTCCTGATAATTCCGGAATGATTACAAATTTTTTAACCAGTATATTAGATATAAAGCATGAAAATGTTCAACTTTGCTATAATTTAACCAACCCTGTATTACCTACCGTCCGAAATTTCAATGGTGGCCTCGAGCTCTTTAATATCAATTCAAATATGTTTAGAACATTTGGGAGTGTTCTTTGCATCACTACCAGTTTACCCGGAAATGACTGATATTTTTAATTTTAAATAGCACCATCAATATATTTTGTATTCCTTTAATTGTATATGTCATACCTCAGATGTTATATTTTAATACTTTTAAAAATTTTATGCTTTAAATGTAGTAAGTAATAGGTTCATAAATATGCCTTTAATTTTTTTACTGCAATTAGGAAACACACTGTATATTTTTAATATCTTTATCGTTGCGGAGTATAATTTTACCATCAACAATTTTTTTTTATCTTGTTCATAGCTAGGGTGGCGGCTGCTCCCCCCTGCCAGTACCTAGCTACGCCCATGTGGCTTTATGTACACAATAAATATCAAATTGGTTCCATAATATGTTAATGAAATAATGCCACAAAGAAATATTTTTCAACAGGACAAAGATCCCAAAAGCATAAATAAACCAAACTGATTAGTGATTGGTTACAAGACCATAACATCGCTGTTTTGCCTTGGCCTTAGCAAATCGCCGGTTTTAAACCCAATTGAAAATATGTGAGATCATGTTGACAACAAAATAAGGCATAAAACTTACTTAAATTTAGACGAACTTTTTACGAAACTTCAGAATGTCTGGGTACCATAGACATCTCATATATTCAAAAACTAATTAAGTCCATACCGCATTGCTTTAATTATATATAGAAATTAAAGTTGCTATACCAGGTGGTGCATCGCCGGGCGGGACATAGGAAATCCCATGTAATTTTTAATGGGGTCAATTATTGGCTCCCTAATTATTTTAGAGAAAAATTCTATTAAAATTTATTGAAGAGCTTGAAAATCTACATCCATGGTAAAAACTTTAGATTTTTCGGTTATTCCGTTTGCTAGTTAGATGCTCATATATTTTTAAAAATTGTTACATTATTATCGCCTTATATTTATGAACAACAATAAAAATACCAGTTAGCGTGACATAACGTTGTCATTTTGAAATTTAGTGCTTTATTATTATCATACTACTGAAAAAAAGTATTGATGATTAAATGGTACTATCAAGGAAATAGTTACCCAGACATGTTCGCAGCTCAGTATCCGAATAGACCGATACCCGGAAAATCAACAGTCGATAGGACTATCAAAAAATTTGAGACCAAAGGCACAGTAATAAATAACTGCAGATGTGAAGCTAGGAAGTATCTAAGAGAAGAAAATGTAAGAGATGATAGAGACTTGGAAATTTTATTGCACGTGGAAGAAAATGAAGGGAAAAGGAAAAGGAAACTTCAGGATATCATAGGAAAAGATCAATCAACAGTGCTCCGGATTTTGAAAAAGCATAAATACATTTCATACAAATATGAAAGACATCAAGAGCTAAGGGATGGGGATAAAAAACGACGGCAGGAATTTTGTTTTGACATAATGGAAAGGGCAAACATGGACAGGGAATTTTTAAGAAATATTTGTTTTACTGATGAGTGCACATTTACGTTAAACAGTGAACCCAATCATCAAAATTACCGATACTGGAGCAAAGAAAACCAACACAGATTTGTCGAAACGAGGACGCAATATCCACAAAAAGTAAATGTTTGGGCGGGGCTAGGTTGTTGTCAAGTTGGCGCCATATGGGAAAATTTTTTATGATTCATTTTACGAAAAAAGGTTATTTTTTATAAAAAGTTTTGCGTAGTCGAAAACCTACAATACAATTATCAGATATTGAATTGTGTCGGTCATCTACGAGGTAACTTTTTTCGTAAAATTAATAATAAACAAGTTTCCCATATGACGCCAAACGTAGACACACTGTATAGAACCTATACAGGAGAAACCTTTTATACAGGACGTTTTTTCCATCCTACTTGGTTATAGTTAAAAGTAGGTGGTAAAAAATAAATAAAAACCCTGTAGGTTTTCAATTTTCAAATTTTTATAAAATTCAATCAATCAATCAATTTTAGAAAGTCCAATTTTTTAGCGTAATTTACTTCTATAATCAAAGAAAATGTATATACATAATACGTGCATAGTTAAAGAAAATGTACGTACCTAATACGTACAGTACGTACGTACATCAGACATACAATATGTACGTACAGTGAATGTACATTACGTCTTATGGATGTACTACCTACTTTTGTGTACGTACATAAGATGTACGTTATATCCTAAAGTTACTTACATAAGACGTACATAAAACGTACATTGGCTGATTGGTAGTAACCACAATCGTGGTAATTTTATGTTTTTGGAATCGCTGAATAAGAATCCGTAGTCACATTAACCCAACACCGACTTCACGGAAAACATGACACAAATTATATAGTTAAAGAACTTTTATTTAAATTTTCAAATCCATTTTTAAAAAATTTTGCCAAACAAAAAAATTATGTTTTAACTTCCAAAAATAATATTATGCCTCAATTGAAGCGGATAAAATCTGGCAACAAAAAAGAATAAATAGTTTGCATAACATATTTTTAATGTTTATAAGTTAGTTTATAATATTAGTATTTATTTTCAGATGATACCTGTTCAAGTATGGCGAAAAAAAAATTGGTGGGGTTGTGTGATTTGTAATCTGTTTTAAAGTACATTAGTTTGTCTAGCATTTTATTTTATATTGTATAAACTTAAGATTGTTAAAACAATATTATTGTACATTTTTAATTATAGTACTAATTTGTATTTTTTGACGTGGTCATATCCTTTTGGATTATTATAGACAATAAAGTGAAATAAATAAATAAATACATATCAAGCTCAGAATGTATGTTAAATTTAATCATCTATTAAATTTTGTGAACATTGTAAGTAAAAACATAATTTGTATTTAATTGTAATGTTAAATGTACATTAATATATTCTACATTCAAAAATATTTGAACAAAACAGATAGAAATATAATGCTAATATTTAAAAAATTTCCAGTCTACATGTTTAAAATAAAAGCAGTGTAAAATGTAATGCGAAATTCGACCTAAAAATTAATACTGCTTTGGTAAGTATGTCAATTTCTTTTTCTATAAAAAAATGTTTTTTTTCACTTTTTTGTTTAAAGACTAAAATTAATATTAACTGGATTATACACGGCGTCAGATAAAGTTGTAACCATATGGAAAACATTTTTTATTATTCATTTTGGGAAAAAAGTTCAGTCAATATGCAGTTATCAAATTTTATTATTTTTTTAAATCCTATATGAGATATGTCAAAAAATATAAATTTTGCTCAAACATTAAAGTACCTTAGTTTTTAATATCAAAAAAATGTATTTAAAAAGTTAAAAAAAGACGGACAAATATGCAGTTACAGCAGTTTAGTATAAAAATTCCTTCCATATAAATTATTATTACTTTTCTGGCAGGATACAATTTTAGCGTTTTTCACCAAATCTGAATGCTTATGCTTAATTGCTGTAATTTCATATTTGTACATGCTCATTAATTCTGAACAACTTTCTTTAATAGCACTTTCTGATTTTGTCAAAAATTAAGGTACTTTACTCTTGAGCAAAATTCTATTTTTAACATATATAAGACTAAGGAAAATTAAAATTTAATAATTGCATATTAAGTTTTAGACCATGCAAGAACTTTGTATAAAGATTTTTTTCGAAAATGAATAATAAAAAAGTTTTCCATATGGTTCCAACTTTATCAGACACACTGTATAATATGTAATATTTTACGATTAAATATCATAAAAAAATATTTTGATTACGATAAACATGCCCAATATCAAATATTTAAGTACTATGGAACGACAGTTTATTATACACTACTTGACTAGTAGCACCGCCATATTGGATGTAGTCGATAGACTTTCTGTGGAGTCGGTGTTGATTGACCCTATGAGGTTGAAATCAAGGTCATATCAAGGTCAAATCATCAAAAGTGATCGTAAATGCAGCAAAATCATGATATCTTGAGGTTTCTGAATCCGTAGTAAAATTGACCCTCCAGGATTTGGATTTAGCGACCTCAAAAACATAAAGGTACCATGTATGGGACTATTTTCAATGAATTTTGATGGTTTGTCCTTAAAATGACATTGACCATGACATGATGGGGTCAAACTGACTCCGGATACGGATTCAGCAATCCCAAAAACATAAATACTTCAAAAATCTAATTAATTACACCACTAGATTCCACGTAAAAATATCTAATAATATCAGTTTTTACATTTGTAATAAGTTAAAAGACAACTGGAATACGAGGAAGGTCGTAACATAAAAAATAAAAAAATTGCCCTGTATGTCAAATACAAAAAGACAATAAAAAATCTGTAACTCTTATCTTTTGTTTCATCAAAAATAGCAACACTTTGCGAAAACTTCAAGTCTCTATCTCTAATAACAACCAAAATACCCAGCAATTGCATCGAAATACGGACACCCTGTATGTAAACCTAGTTTTTATTTTAAAAACAAATTATATTTTTTCCCTTTTGTAAAACTAACTTATTAAGACTATAAATAATTAAAACTGTTGCAATTTACCACGAGTTATTTTTCGCTTAACTTAGCGACAAATACAACTCACCTTAATAAAATAATATTCTTTATAATCTTACCGAAAATGCGAAAACGCCGCCACCACGCCGTCGCCTGGATACACGCAGTAAGTTTGCGTGTCTCCGTACAGAAATGGAGAGGGGGAGAAGTCGCTTTACCATGCGCGAGAAGGCAAATACCGGGCGCCGCCATGGATGTCCACTACTTGTCATTTGTCATCTGCATGTTGTTATGTCAAAACCTTATTTGTAAACAAAAATCTTGATTTTTAATGAAATTAGTTTTGAAAAAATAATATTTCATTTTTGCGAATAAAATAACTTTGAGTTAAAAATGTGGGTAATTGTCTAGAAACTGTCCGCAACTCCGATTTCGACGAAATTTGGTATACGGGGGTTTTTTGGAGCGCTGATCACGAATCTGAAAGAATTTTAAGTCGGAAACGTTTCGTTTTCGAGATATCCATCATCAAAGTTGATATTTGTACTAATCTTATTTTCACAATATTTTCCCTTCTTTTTGCACAAAATTCATATTATAATACTAAAATGGCACACAATATTTCATTTAACATCAAAAAACCCTTTAAAAACATTTTTTTATTATTAATTATATTAATTCAAAAGCTTTACTTTAAACAAACTCGTGTATGCAACCATAAATACATCTACATATTGTATTTATGGTTGCAGCATTTATGGGTAAATTATTTTCAGTTTAATGAAAAAACGTGTAAAATAAATAAAAAACAGGTTTTTTAAAAGGTGTTTATAAAATATTGTGTGGCAATTTAGTGTTTTATAAAAATTTTGTGCAAAAAGAAGGCGGAATATAGTGAAAATAAGGTTAGTGTAAATTACTTTTGACAAATCCAGGAATAGGGGTAAATATGGCGGCGCCCATGCCGTTCCCGCAAAATGGGATGCGCAGTGGTCGAAGCGAGTTCTCTATCTCTCTCCATTTCTCTGCTCCGTACCGCCGATTTTACACGAGGCTTCGACCGATGCAGTTAAGGTACAAACTGGCAACAATGCCAAGCTGTCCGCCAGGCAGCGCTTAGCTGGCCGCCAAAGCGGTACGAAAATTTTAGCAATGGTTTCTCTTATCCGTAGGTATGTTACGTTATGCTACAATTTATTTTATTAAGAATATATGCAATGTAACAGTAAACGCAACATTAACTAAACGAAAAGTTCCAGTTTCCATAAATTCCGTCATTGCTTCTTTATGTTCATGTCACAACTTTAAAATTTAACAGTTGTAGTCTCATAGTATTGTGCATAAAATAAATCCGCTTTAAACATTAAAATACTATTTTAAAAGGTAATTTTCATAAATATCTATTTTAATTTGCTAGTCCTCTAATATGAGAACCAAATCAGCAATTTATTGAATTTCAAAATTAATTAGAAGATAAAATAAATTGTCCACTTCTTGGTTAAATATAATACTTTAAATAAATTGTTAGATGGAACAAGGCAAAATGAAACAAAAAAATTGAGAACAGCATTTATTTCCCAGTTGTACAACAGCTTCACAAAAAACAATAAAAAATACGGTAAAAATAAATAGTTCATTCATAATTATGATCTATATTATAAATTCAGGCAACATGCCTACTGATAGCAAATCACATTATGACTAGTAACCCGAAAACCTACAATTTGTAAACGAAATAAATATTTTTCATCAATTATTGTGAATACAAACACATATGAAACAATTAATTCGGAAGGAAACAATCTGTTCCGTTTTCAAATTTTACGGATTTTTTTGTATTTTTTTATTTTTTATTTTCTTCTCCCTGTTTGCAAAATGGAAAAGAGTTTGGTTAGATGTTGCAATCAATTTTTTAACAGCACTATAGAATTTTAAGTGCTGTGTTTTAAATTACAAGTTATGAAAATGCAGCAAGACATAAGGTCTTAAGACATTTCATTGCGACTCATTTCAAACTACACTGCTTTCACTCAGGATACACTTTTACAAATCATTATTTTTATAAAAAATCTCTAGGATTATAAAAAAGTATCAAAATGTTTGTTTTCATAGACCATCGTGAAAGCAGTACTGTTTACTTTTATGACATTAAAAAAGGAAGATACTGAAAAAAACATTGATATCACGCGATGAAATGCCTTTTGTCTGCTATTAAATATAACACGCCCTAGTTGTTAAACATAATTAATAAGTGATTACACTGGCGTTTAAGCCGTGCTTTCAGTAGTTGTATTCTGCACTGGCTGACTTTCTTCGGTCTTGGGTGCAGTAGACTCTTGGGCCTAAAAATAAAATAAATTAATATGGCATATAGAAAGCTTTGATAAATATCTACACATATTTGGTTTTGAATTAATGGTTTTTTGAAAGACCAGGTGCAAAGTTTGGCCATAGTAAAAGAGAAGATGCAAATGATTTTATATCATAGACAACCTACATTTAGATACGCAGTGGCAAGAAGCATTTTTCCGATTTTTACGACCTTGCGCAGTGGGTGGACGAACATGCGCACTTAAAAGCCGTGGCAAAATACAAACACGGCACCCCGTACCCTTCGTCCGCGGTCTGACCGTAACGCTCATTAGCTACCGTACTTTGAACAGAAAACCAGGACGCCGTCGACAATTCTTTTCGATAATGCGGATAGTTTGTTTGGTGCCGGGTGCGTTTACCCTCAACTGGCTTGCGCACAAACCGGTTTTTTCGCCCGTGAAATGTAACTTTTGTTACGCGCAGGTTATAACATTTGCAATCCATCGAGATCAGTGTTTTATATACACATTGTGAACAAGACGTTTCAAAAAATGCGACCTGTAGTCGATTTCAAAGGATTTGTCACATACATACGCACATTTTAAAAGTGTCCCTAGGCAATATATACGCCATATAGAAAATTTACCCTACGGGTATATTTTTCTATAGGCGTATATAACAAGACATTTGTCATTGGCGCATGTAATAAAGTACAATAACAGTACAAGGTCAGTCAGTCCATATAAAGTTTTCCTTAAAGGTTTTTTAAACTTGCGCAATGTTACCGTGTACTTTTCAGAAAGTTCTTTGTCTAAAATGTCCTTATTTTGTACTTATGGATAAACTTTATATGTATTTTGACAAGCAGAGTAGAACCTGTTGATGTTCAATACATTGAAATTCAATTTAGCTGATCAGATGTGCATCGACTTCTTTTAAATTTTATTAATAATATTTAATAAAAAGCTAACACTTATTACCTTGGGAGCGTCGTTGCCTCCTTCAGACTGAGAGTTGGAGTTGCGTGGCCTTGGCTGTCCGCGTCTGCGGTAACGTGGCCGCTGGCCCCCTGACCCTGTTCACGCTGATCGCCCTGGCCCTGGCTGTCTTGCGACGTGGGGCGGCGTCCTCCGCGTCCTCCGCGGAAGTTACGCCGGAAGAAACGGCGCGGTGGACCGCGCCCACGCATCGGAGCATCTCCGTTCTCATCGGGGTTGCCCTGGTACGCATCTAAAAGAAAAAAAATTAGAACCTGTGTACACTATCTTTTTAAAACAATTATACAGGGTGTCTTTAAAAGGGCCGTGCAAAATACTACCACACTTGTACCAAAACACAACAATCTAATGCAAATTACCTTAGTTCAAAATTTGCTTTTTGCACAGAATTGTTGTTGACAGAATGTCAATTTCCATTTAAGTTAAGTCACTTTTAAATACATTTTTTTATCATTAGAAACTTTATGAAATTCGGTATTGGGGTTTTTTAGGCAGCGGAATTGAAACCTGATTATGTTTTTATTGTAAAATGAAGAGAGAGTCACGTGCAATCCTTATATACAAAATGCCATAATGCAATAACAACAAGACCTCCCTTATTTTCTCAGAAATAAAATATATCAAACAATGTAGTGCTAGTATATACCTGTATGCATATTTTCTTCCTTGAGCCGACGGCTAATTTACAGGTACCATATGCTAAAGGTAGATAAAAATAGTACTTACTTTTCTTAGAATTTCATTGCTAATTTTTATGTATATTTTAGAAAATATTATTAAAAATTCATAATTAATACTCGTCTGATACCAAACTCATTTCGGCGGACATAATTTATACCAGGCGCTTTAAAACTTCCAAAAAAATCATGTCACTTTACTTACAATCTCAATCTTGATTTTTATTATTATTTTTTTATTTTATTTATATAATACTTAGGAAACTAATTTAATAATAATTTTTGCGAGGTGCCAGACCAATTAAAAGGGCCTAACTCTTCCCCAGACACACACAAAGGCTTGATATGAACGCGATCGTGATTGTAGATAGCTTTATAAAATTTGATATTAATAATTTAAATAATGATCTTATCAGTCTTCAGTAATAATAAATAATAATGTTTATATTTATTAATACCAATAATTACTGCATAATTAAAAATATACAGTGTGTCCCAGGATAGGTGTTACAAGATGACAAATGGACCAAACATTTTTGAATTTTAAAACTAGTCTCATGGCCCAAAACGTATAAATATCAAATTTTACTTTAATTGGTTTTTTAATTGGAGTTATAACTAAAAATATGAAAAACTCCTAAAGTAAAATACTTCTATTTTTAAAACTAGAACAATATTGTATAAGTAAATGTTGTAGGGAATTTAATTTTGAGTCAAAATTAAAAGTTAAAGAATTAAAGTATAAAAACATGTTTGTCAATTTTTTACAATATGCATTAACTTGACTGAGTAAGCAATTAAAAAATAATATATATTTTTAAAAATTTCGCTTTCTTTTGCTCATTATTTAAGTTGTAATGCGTAATGTAAATAATTGACAAACACATTTATTTTTTACATTCATGCCCTAACTTTAAATTTTTGCTTGGTATCTGTAAATTGGCCGTAGGCTCAAGCTAGAAAATATGCATACACGTATGGTATATACTAGCACTACATTATTTAATATATATTTTATTTCTGAGAAAATAAGGAAGGTCTGGGGGCCCTAGGATCTTGCTCTATAAGGGTACATTGATATACTTAATCCGATTCAACCGATCAGATAAAATTTAATCCGAGAAAAAATTGCGATATACACGTTTCAGATTGAGTAAGGGCTTGGATTGAACGCCATAAGTCAATCCTGTTTTGCAAGCGATTTGAATTGAGTTCAGTCCGATCGGAGGTTATATTTGTACGATGTTTACGGTTTTGGAAATGGTTTAAAAAATGACAGTTAGGTGAAACAGCTGATTAGTGTAGAAACGAAATAATGAAAAATAAAATAACCTTAAATATTTGCTAAAATACTGTGATAGTGTTTATTTAGTGGTTTGCGTTATTATCTTGTCTTATTTTCTGAAATTAAATGAAACTAATATACCACAAAAGTAAGGTTAGAAGTTTATTTTTATTTATTTGCTTTCTTTCTTATACTTTCTTTGTCAAATCCGATAAATTCTAGGACGAAGGGCACGATGTTAGGTTCAATGCGATCCGTCCAATCGGATTCGATTTTTACGATGTACCCTTGGTGATATTTTCTTAACAAAAAGATTTATCTAGTTAATATCGCTAAGAGCAACTGTTTTTAGGATATTCTTGAGTAAAGGTTTTATTTCACAAAAACATTTGATTTGAAGGGCTTATTGTAAAAATACAATAAGCCTCACAGCCACAGAAATCTGTTTTATTCTCTAATTTATTTAATTTATAATATAATAAGCGCTAATAAAAAGTTTTAAGTATTAACCTTGAACTTTATTAACTCACTAAAAGGTATTCAAGTTTATTTTTGATAAAAGTTGATTTAACACATTCTTTTTTAACTTAAAAATTTATTAACTCTGTATCTTGCGATTGTGGCTTGTTTGTATCGTGTTTTTACAATAAGCCCTTTATTTGTTTTAACCTCTATTAAGGCCAACCAGGATTTTATAAAAGATTAAGTGCTACTTAAATTTCCCGCGCTAAAATGAAATGATCTAACGCAATTTAGAAACGTAAAAGTTATTCCTTTGCAAGATACAGGGTGTCAAAGTAAAAAATTAAAATGAAAACATTGAAACCCTGTATCTCCTAAAGATCAATTTTTCAACTAAGGTAAATTGCATTAAATAATTATATTTTGGCCCAAAAAAAGTGGTAGCATTTTGTACACACTTTGAGAGACTGCCAGGTGGCCTAGATAAAGTTTGAAGAAATGGAGTGGAACATTTTTGTATGAAATAAAACGTTTAATCTAAATTATTTTTAAAATGGTTGCTCGTAGCGATATTTATTAGGTATACCTTTTTTTATGCAAAAAGGTGGCTCCCTCTACATTCTACAACAGAAATTTAGCAAATTTTACTTTCTTACCCTGATAAATTTTTTAAGCCTGATCTTTGAAAAATCATTTTAATATCACAAAGTGAAGTATGTCAAAAAATAGGAATATCGACTAGAGCCGATATTTTTGCTTAAAAAAGCTGCTGCGATTTAGCGCAAGTTGTATTTTGAGAAAAGTGATAAAAATATGATAAATAACTTATTTTATTTTACTAAGTAAAAAAATCGCTCAAATAATTACCTAAAAGCATTCTTGTGAAATTAATAGCTGCTGCGATCAATTTCTCAAAAAGTAGGCTTTGGAAAATTTTGAAACATAATAGTCAGTTGGGGACATACAACTAAAATATTTTGACAGTTCTACCTCGTCCGGTTATACTGAAAGTTAAAGTCAACTTCTCATTTTGAATGGAATAGCCTATATAATATTAATTTTTTAAATTCTGCGTTAAATTCTAAACATAATTTAAGTATAGTGTTCTATAACTAAGTCCAGCCGTTTCTGACCTATTTTAAAATAATTAAAAATTAAGGAGTTTGTGGTAGCATTTTGTACAGACCTTATAGATAAACCCTGTAAAATATAAAATGGTGAATAAAATTGGCGTTCAACATAACTAAGGCATATGCTACTCAAAAAAATAGATGATGGGCGATATAATCAAAGGAAGAAACTATTGAAATTTGCCACTACTTCTTAGTAGTAAATTTATAGCATTGTTTGTACCAAACTATTAAAATAAAAGAATAAGTGTGTAAAAGTGACTTCTAATATACATAATACAGTTGAAACCTCTCATAAGCGGAAACTCACTGTTCCGCTGATTTTGTCCGCTTAGAGGGGTGTCCGCTTAAAAGAGTATTAAGAAAAAATAACTACAAAATTTGAATATAAACTTATTTATATATTTATTAGAAAAATTATCAGTAAATACTTATACGACATACCAGTTTGAAAACCAAACCGTCGATCATATATAAATCAAGCACTGAATCCCTTTCACCGACTTGCTATGTACTCCCCTAAAATTTAGCGCTGCAACGAACACGCTTCCGCCTGTCGTTGGACGACGACGCGAGCAACACACATTCCACCACGAATATTTACTATGCTTTTAATTCCCCATGGTCGGCCAGTTGCTTTCCACACCTGTATAACTTCAATTTTTTCACGCAAACTTAGAAGTCGTTTACTAGGCGCCATATTAAATGAAATAAAAAGGTACGTCGCTGGCCAGCTCATACAGCAGTGTCCCCAATATGCCAATACAAAATATACAAAAATTATGTATTTTACTACTAAGTCCTATTGTTAGAGGTTTGCGTCCGGTTAAAGGAGATCTCAATTTTTTTGCGAACGAATCAAAATTGTTCGCGTCCCGTTGTTAGCGGTTTGCGTCCGGGTAAAGGAGATCTCAATTTTCTTTTGATCCAACGAATTGTCCGCGTCCGGTTATGGGATAGTTTTACATGAGAAAAAATAAGCAAAACCATGGTTCCAGAGAAGTTGTCCGCCCAAAGGAGGTCCGTTTAAAAGAGGTGTCCGAAAGGAGATGTTTCACTGTATTTTTTCTTGATTAATTAAATCACTATGAATGGCCTTTATTTTAATATTTTAAATTGTTGAATTTACACGTTTGAAATCTCAAAAAGTAGTAGTTGGGCCTCGGACACGATAACCAGCGTCGAGTGGCTGATTTAAAAAAACAAGTTCTTATATTCTCGCATAAAGATCAAAGACAGCGCTTTCACATTTTAGCTTCAACGCTGACGCTTAGTATTGTGGCCGAGGACTAAGTCAATAAATAAAAAATACTTTGATAAAAAAATATAAAGGATTATTTTAATAAATAGAGAATATTTCCATTTTTTTATTTATCAAGCTTATTACTTTTTTTGAGTGGCTTAACCTTTTAGTTTATTTAACTTCTTAATTATCTACTTTACCTATGTCCTAGAACAGTGGTATTAAAGTACTTAAACGTTCCTTATTCAATTTTTTTTTGTTTTAGAAAACCCACGCGGTAGAAACCTGACATTCTACGGAACACAGTTGGAATTCCACTGTCCTAGAGTACTCTAATAACACAACATATTTTAAAACCAAATTTAACATAATTTAAAATAAAAAAACTGTATAAAATTTTATTAAAATAAATTGCAGTAATATAATCAATGCGTGATATATCGAGGGTTTCCTGCCAGAAGGGCGTAACCACATAATTTGTGATTTTTTCTTATTCGCAAAATTTGACGCTTATGGCGATTTGTTTGACATGGCATAATGCCGTATTTCCTACATCAATAGAATAGCCAATTATTGCACTCTTTTTGTGGCATATCAAGATTTATTACATTTCAAACATGCCAGAAGGTCTTATGTTCTTACAAAAAAGAAAATCACAAATTATGTTGATACGCCCTTCTGGCAGTAAACCCTCGATATTACCTTTTTTTTAAGCTTTATTTTACTAAACTGCTGCTTAATTCATCTGCAACTGGAATTTTTTTGGTTAATTACTCTTAAATAAAATGCAATAACAAAATGCGGTTTTTATCCTTTTGTAAGAAAACTTTTTAGAAAAAAATGGCTATTCTAATTTAAGTAAAGTTTTTCTTGTTTGTTCTACAGGGTGTAAAATAAAAGTTCTATTTTTTACAAAAACTTTGTCGAGAGCGGCATTCTACAAAAAAAATATATTTTGTTTTTTAATTATGTGGTGTTATTCAGTAGATCATTCCAAAAACAAGTTTATCAGATTTCAAAAGTTAGTAAGTACCCTTTTGAAACGATATTAGAAATTTATTTCGAAAAAATTATTAACGCGTCAGTAGCGTCGCAAATGTAATAAAATTTTATTTTGGTAATTAATTTTCCGTAAGCACCACATATTCTGAATTTAAGAATTCAATTGTTTTTTACTTTTTTTATAAAATATGGACATTTATCTCGTGACGGTTTTTTACTTTTGCAAAAAGGTTATCAGTGGCGTAGATATATTTCTGAATGCTCTTTTTACTTACCAAAGGATTATCGCATCGCCGTAATAATTGGTAATTCGGATTATTTTAGGGTATTTATCGATAAACTTGGAACAAACGTTAACAATTTTTTATATCTTAGTACATATTAAAAAAGAAATAAATAAATAACATACAGGATGTTTAAAAAATCATGGATTCCACATTCGTATTTTTTAAGCAAACCAGAGTTTTAATCCTTAGATATTTTACATAGAAAATTTAAATAAACTTATGTTTTAGTGATATAATATACAGGATGTTCCATTTAAAAAAAAGTTTATTTTTCGCAATAAATCAAAAGCCCTATGTTCAATTGTTTTTTGTTGGCAGCACGTTAATCAGCGGAAAAAATGCCACTACTTTGCTAATTTAACAGACTTTGTACCTCCAATAATAAAGAAGTTAGCAATAGTGCCGACTTAAAAATGATCAGCCTGTATATTATTATATAGGTAATAAAAAAAAGTGGTTTTCGCCACTACACCCGGTGTATCAATGGTTTATTTCTAAAAATCTTCATAATATTTTACCAAACCAAAAATGTTAAAATATTCAGAAATGGTTAAATTTATCGACCCTTATCATGTTCTACTCATAATCAAAGACGAGTTTTCACATTTTGTGCATAAACTTAAAAATACCCCTCAACTTATTGCTTCATTTTAATGTAATCTACATCTATTATTTTATTACTTCAGTAAATAAAATAGAGTTTACTATATTTTTTAAACATTTTACAAAATTATAGTTAATTTTTATCATAACTTATCAGCAAATTACCCTAACAAAAATAAAAATACAAGCTAGAAACTAAAATAGATGTTCTTGTAGTCTCTGGAAACAAATGAAAAAGGCAGGTTGGAAAGCATTCCATGCACCCTTAATTTCTAGCTCGTATTTTTATTTTTGTTAGGGTAATTTGCTTAAGAGTTATGGTTAAAATTGCCGTATTTTTTTGCACTGGCTAAACGACCTTCGGCGGTGTTTTATGTCTACTTAAATGAAAACCACCGAAAATTATAATGAATTTGTTATTACCGTCGGCTTTTACTTATTATATTGATAAAAACCGCCGTGGAGCGGTTTGCCTATAAAAAATATAGAAAACCGCCGAATAATAGTTAAAATTAACCTAACTTTAATAATTATTTCTTTTATTGTTTAATATTATTTTTATTATTGATCAACAAAGATGACACTGGGAAACACATTTGACACCTACAAAGATTTTGTCAAAGCTCTTCATAAGTTAAAAAATATGTATGTAAATCTTTTAGGAAAAGAGCCAGAAATATTTTAGCAGCAGGAAAAAAACTGATCGTTTTATAGAACCAAAACTAAAGTACTACTAATTAAAGTATTCATGTATTGAGGGTGGACCAAACTTTAAAATTCTCAGGAAAAGGAAAAAAGTTACAAGAAGGGGGGTCACAGTACATTTAAAAAACCGCCGGATTGAGGTTTTCTTCTTTTAATTGAGAAATTTTTTAGAAGGAAAAAAATACTAAACTGTTTATTTTACTTGCTGAACTGGTAAAATAATAGATGTAGAAAACATTAAAATAAAGCAATAAATTAAGGGTTAACTTTTAAGATTATGCACAAAATGTGAAAACTCGTCTTAAATTATGAGTAAAACATGATAGGGATCAATAAATTTTACAATTTCTGAATATTTTAACGTTTTTGGTTTGGTAAAATAGTGAAAATATTTTTAGAAATAAACCAATGCAACATGGGTTGTACTGGCGAAACCCAATCTTTTTTAAATTATTTGCCATATTTGTCAAAAAAAAATGTAATCAAGCTAGTTTAGTAAATAAAATTGTACAATTCTACTTTTTAAAGATAATTTTAAAAAATGGCGTGGCTCTGTGTAACGCTTTTGCGGCCATCTTCTGCTAAACTTATCGTTTTTAGGCGTTTCCTTAAGGGAACAAAATCTACGACGACGGCCGAATAGCCTAAAAAACATAAGTCAAAAAACCTAAGTAATGGCGAATTTACTTTTTTGTGACGATTTTATCTTATTTTTGTGCAAATCAGGTATTTCTAAGTCCAGTGGACTGTAGATTTTTAGAGAAAACCTTTAGTTTAATGTTGGCCTTTGATCAATAAAATGAAAATTTAGTGCTGCAAAACTAAAATTAAAATATAAAATATTGAATTTGTTTAGGTGTGACAATCAAAAATATAATCCAAAAGAACGATTTTGACGACGAATTTTAAGTGCCAATTTTATGTTTTTTGCATGTTTATGGGTTGCTTTATCAGTTCTTTTAGTATTATAGATAGATATAGATATTATATGACTTTTTAGATACCCTGTATATTATTTGAATACCCTTTTTACAACATTAAACAATATAATTGTATGAAAAATCTACCCTTTTTCAGCATAAGAAACTGAAAAGAAACGCCTATATTTTTCATTTTCTTTAGCACAGTTTTGGATACATTCAAACAAACTAATAGTTGTATGACTGTGGACATTTTCCTGTGCATATAAACAATTTTTGTTAAACAAAAATGTATTTTTTTTATTACGAATTTAAAAAATAACATGACTATACTACCAGACAAATAAAAAATAAACTCAAAAAATACTCACACATACCTCTGGGGGCCCCATGTACCCCCTCATGTAGCCGCCGCGAAAGCCTCCACGACCGCGTCTCGGTCTATAACGGCGTGGGGGCCCCTGAGGTCCTCCTTCACCACCAGATTGAGCGCCATCTTTGTCTCCTTCACTTTGACTGTCGCGTGGACGGCGAGGAGGCCCGCCCCTACCGCCTCGTCCACGTGGGTAGTACCTGTGAAAATAGGTTTTTAATAGGTTCATCTAAAATATGCCAGTATTTTAAATTGTTTATTTTATAAATTTTACATGTTGCGTCTCTCATACGGTCAATATTATTGACGCAATATATTGTAACATTATAATACTGTGTCAATATTATCGATTAATATCAATATTACCAATGTCAAACACTTAATTTAGATATCCCTGTATGCATACTAAGCAATTCTATATTATTGACTTAAAACATTATGACATTTATATTACTTTTCCAAGTAATATGTAAAATAAAGAAAAAATAAATGGTTTCTGAGAGAATACAGCCTTAGAGGCAAACTATGACAAGTCTAAAGTGTAGTTATAAGACAGAGAAGACTAATTGTCATTATAAAGTTCCTTAATTATATTTTTTAATTATCTATGTAGCTTAACAACACATTTATTAACATTAAAAACTTAAATCCCCTCTGTCCTAAAACATAATTTGGACATAAAATAGTTTAGTTTTTATTGACAACTATTATACAAGTATGCAACCTTTTTAAATATAAACCTGAAACAAAAATGTTTCCCCAATTAAAAAAAAGATTGTATTAATTGGAATATAGTTGGTTAATAACTGTTTTTTTTAAATGCATAGACTTTGTTTTAGCATTTTTTTTTAATAAATAATTTGCTATCTTTACAATTTTTGGTTTATCAAAAATGTTTTTGTGTATTAGATCAAAATACTTCATGATAAAACAAAATAAAATTGTTAACTATTGCATTTGATAAATAAATGTTTACTTCATCATATCAATATCTTAAAAAAATAATTAAAATTTAATTTAAACATTTAATTTCATTGTATAATAAATGGGGTTATTAAGAAACGGAATATTTTTGTTTAACCCTCATGGGTCCGTTAAATAGAACTAAACAAATGCTTTTACTTAAAATAATAAAAAATAAAATATTTGAAAGAGCAAAAAAAAAAAAGAAAATTTTATAGTTGCTTAACTTTATTCACCTGGCCAATACTTAGACTTGCAAAAATAGTATATTGAGTAACGTGTAGAAAAAGCAAATAAACAACCATTAAGAGTCCGGAATTATGCTTTTCTTGTGAGTGAACATAAAATTTTATATAATCTATACTAATATATAGAGGTAAAGTTTGTAACTTTGTTTGTTTGTAGCCGCTAATCTTTGGAAGTACTAAACCTTTCATAAAAATTCTTTTACAATCAGAAAGCTGCACTATTCAGGAGGGTTATAGGCTATATTTTACTATGATTAAACAAAAAATTTCAGACATAAACGCACAATGAAGTGGGCACGGATTGGATAGTAATAAATAACCTAGGACCTAAAGCGTTTATATATATTTATTACTTACTTTATTTATTTCAGAGGCTATATCCAGATAGAAAAGTCAGCAGCCTAAATTTTTAGGTTCTAAATTTCACCTGTCTATTTTAAAGATGCTTTATTTCGCGCAGGTGCAGGTCAAATTTCATTAATTGACATTTCTTAAACAAACTATGAATAATGTAAAATAAAGAAGCTATGGCAAATTTAATGTTAAGTAATTTAATTATAAATTTTTTAATGTAAAAATTAATTTCTGTTTTAACGAAATAAAACAATTTTACCAGTAAACCTTTTTCACTTAACCAAAACCAGAGGTAAATGCAATACCTCGATCCGGATTCAATATGGGATTAATCTTAGTATTTCATGAAGTGTAACTATTCTAATCTTTTGAACTCAGCACTCCTTTTTACCAAAACAGATTAAGATGGTTTTGTATCTTAGTCGAAAATATATTTTAAAAAATACTTGCTTACCATGATCTATAACGGCGCCTATCGGCAGCATAAGGGGAACCACGCACTGGTTCTCCATTGGGGCCTGTGACATTGGCGGCCTCATTTCCCTTCTCTCCTACTACTACATTAAATTCCACAGTCTCTCCGTCCCCTACAGAACGTACGGCCTTCTTTGGATTATTCTTACTGATGGCTGACTAAAATTTCATTTTCATATATTGAACTACTTAAAAATAACAATGGCAAAAAAACACTTAAAAAAATTAAAGGAAGGTGGGTCAAAAAAAAATTATTATAGGTTAGACGATTGATTTTTATTTTTAATAAAGTTTGTATAAACCTGTATAAAAATATCTTTTTTTTACGACCATATGTGAAAATAGCAAATAGCACACTGTTTTTATGCATAGACAAATGCCCTATATCACACTTGTGTTGTTTTGTTTGTTTGTTTGACCACCCTTTCGGGGTCATCCCACCCAGGTTTCTAATGTCGCCTAGCCCTAGGTGGTGCACTGCAGCCTTAAGGCTTATTGTGCCCTTACCCCTACTCCTTCTCATTCACACACCATTTATACCATAACTCGAATGGTTGCTGCTTGGTCATTTACGTCCGAGCAGAAAACCGCGTGCCGCTGCCCAAAACCGACAATGGCCCAGTCACCCATCCAAGTTATGGTCGCGTTCCTCACTGCTTTACTCCGGTGATCGACAAAGCCGACCCGCGGGAGCAAGCTACAAGCGCGGCCAGTACTTTACAGAACTAGAGTTGCAAAGTATAATATAAAGTTTTTATCTCTGTCATGTTATTTAAAAGTTATCACGCTTTTACATGCAATATTTTTTTAGGTGAGGACCTTTCCCAAAAATTCTAAAATGATGGAAGTTGTACAAAGCTACTAGGTAGGTGATTTTTGATATAACTATATTGTCAAACAGTATAACATACCACACTGAGCAAAAGTATATATCACCCTAGTATTGCAAAGTTTTATTTTTTCTGTAAAGACAAAATATACTTAATTTTTTTTTTGTAAATAATTTGTTTTAAATTTAAAAATTACTTTTTTATCATTTGGTTATGCCCAACACTTAATGGACACCCAGTACACAAGTTACTGTGATATGAAGTTACTTATTACACAAAAAAACAAAAATTCATAAGTGTTCCCCAACAAATAACTGGAATAATCATACTTGAAATGATCTTTCAACTTATGTTATTTGATGGAGTTACTGTAATATAGCACACTTATGACTCAAGCATCTCCTACAGTATCAGAGATGGATCTAAGGAGCGTGCATTTAAATCTAAAAAATATAGTTTTAAAATTTATTTAAACCTACCTGATGAACAAAAACATCTTCTTTGGTGTCATTACGGTTAATAAAACCATATCCACTTTTTACATTGAACCATTTTACCGTACCAGTAACTTTGGTTGCTGTAAGTAAAAAAATAATAATAATTTTAAAGTAAATGTTTTTTTTTTTTTAATATTAAAACTATTAAATGAAGTCAAGTCAATATGATTCATAGGTAACAGTATTTTTGATGACATCACTTTGACTATATAAAATAGAACAGCTTATTAAGGCAGGTAAAAAAAGACACCAATGTTGGTTGGTGCAAAACAATCAGTACCCATATTCTGTAACTCCATAAAAAGAGTGATTTGAAGTTTTTTTTTGTCAGATAACTCTAGTTTACTTATTTTTAGTTTATTTTTTTAGGTATCAACGGTTTTTAACCAAATATATCAACATTCAAAGGGTGATATTAAGAAAGATACAAAGTGTAAAATAATAATAATAGATTGATGTTAATATATTATATTTGTTACATACGCATCTGAGATGCAAGCAATTGATGTTTGAAAGAGCAAAAATTTTCTGATTCTCTATCGGCTGTCTCCAATTTTTCTAAAAAATAAATTATGGGAATTTTACCCTCTCAAGTCGATCCAGTATGTACACAAAAAAAAAAGATCAAAATATAAAATAAATAAAAATTTACATCAATCAAATAATTACATCTACAAGGCATTTCTAAACAAATGGGAAAAATTTTAGGCGATTCCTTGTTTAAAATAGAGGGTAGTATTCTTTATTAACATAGGGTCAAAAGTCAACCATTACAGAGATATCACGGTACAAAAATGGCGAAAAAATAATGCTTGTATTTTTTGTCTTCAAAAACGAAAAGCCCTAGAATAATGAAATTCTATGGAAATATTGATATTATAAAATACACTTTCTGAATATGTTTTGCAGTTTTTTAGAATTAATTGAAGTGGTGGAAATATACTACCCTTATAGTTCTTGCTAAACAAATTTAAAGAGCGACTTACACAATAACCTAGGAAAATACAAATTCGAATAGCCTGGTTTATTTAGAAATATTTTTAATTCTTGTTTTTTATTTTTAATTGAAATTGCCAATTTTAAATAAAAACTTAAAATGTAAATCATAACGTGTCCGGACAGGGAAATTTATTTTAAACCATCTTTTTTTTATCTGGTGTCACCAATTAAGGCATTCATAATATGCTTTTATTTGACATTACTACTTGGTAATTTAAATACAATACTTTTTCTTTTTTAATAAAGAAATATATTTGTTTCATTTTTTGGCGATCTACCCTATATTTTGAACAAGGAGTCACATTCTAAAAGTTTTCACATCTGTTTAGAAACACATTGTATAAGAATATAACCATAACAAATTAGGCATTGTGAATCAGAGCAGACCATTTCACCAATCAATAAATAATAGTTTAAAAAACTAAAAAACACGCTTTTATATGCAACCGAACTAAAAATTAGAAAATAATTTTTCATTAAAAAAATATTGTCACTTCATAGTAAAAAGCGTGGGGTGCTTAATATATTAAATGTTATAATTATTAACGATGCGTGGACAAATTTTAAAACCATACCAGATGTTACTTTTAACGACTTCTTGCACGTGGATGATGACATTATTACTTCAGAATTTCCTACAGATGATGATATCATACAGTTATGTGGATCAGAAACAGAATCTTTGCAGCTTAGTTATGAAGAAGACAGCGAAAATGATATGAATTATTTGCCAATATCTATGAGAGAAAAGTTATGAAAAAATTGTAAAATGCACCCCACGCTTTTTACTATGAAGTGACAATATTTTTTTTAATGAAAAATTATTTTCTAATTTTTAGTTCGGTTGCATATAAAAGCGTGTTTTTTAGTTTTTTTAAACTATTATTTATTTTTCATTTTTTAGTTCGATATGCATTTATGTATGTATCTATGTAAAAATGCTCCAGTTTATTCACTAAAAATTCCTTCGCCATTTTGTCAAGAGTAGCTAAACCTGAGAAAAGTTTGGGATGTTGCCAAAAGATGGCAACACAGGTGTTGTTTTTATAATATAATAGAATTTTTTTTCCTGGCGATCCAAACCAGGATAACGGGATACTGTTTGCAGATTATTGCATTGTCATGGGTCCTTAATACGTGTGCAAAGTTTCAAAGAAATCGAATAGCTGGAAGTTGGTAAAAATTAGGCTCAAAGATTCCGTTACATAGATAGATAGTGACAACCCAAGTTAATAAAAGCGTGTTAAAAAAGAGCTTTAACATATAATACTAATACCATAAAGTTATTTATCAGCGCCAAAGTGGTCTAAGTAAACAGTAATAATTATTAGTCCACTGCGGCCCTGAAGTTTTAAACTATGGAAAAAGTGTTTAAGCTATATTTTTAATTTGTGGTATGGTCTGCTCTGGTCTCGAATGTCTCAAATAAAATACCTGTCAAAATTCACATCCATCAAAAATTTAATATACTTCCAATACTTGATATTTTTATAAACCACTTAGCTAACGTAACTCATTTACTGAGGGTATATAAGAAACAATTGAAGGGTCGCGGCTAATAACAATCATAGTTCATTTTTTGCCAATATTAAAATAAGAGCACCTTTAAATAGCTAGTATCTAAAATAATACATTTACAGATATGTTCAGCAAAAAAGTTAATAGTTTTAGAAAAAACGACATTTAAAGATACGTGCCGCCTAAAAACGCTAATGTTCCACGGGCTGATAGGTATAATAGATTATAGTCCATATTGGTCGAATTTTTGCGACATTAATTTTTAACGTGTATTCGATAAAATTTATATTTTTTTGTTTTATCTTGAAAATCTAAGTTAACAATATCCGACCTAAAATATTGAAATGCAAATACTGACAAATTAAGCCAGTTGGGCACTGATTCTAATTCGCCGCGACCCTTCAATTGTTTGACTAATAAAATTAGTAGTCAATTTACTTCTTAAATAACCTTAATAAAAAATAAATATAATATTTTAAAAAATTGGGACTAATCCATAACAACTATTAACAGTTATAGTTTGAATTTAACATTTTGTGAATAATGGTTAGAGTTAAATATGTGAAAATTTTCGAAAACTGCTTAGGCACATAAATCATGATGGGACAAAACTAAGAAAGCCAAAAAAATTAAATATATCTGTCAAAAAAACGAATTTTTTCATACTTATTATATAAAAAAATAAAAATAAAATTTTATTTATATAAAATATCATTTTCATAAAAAAAATTATTAAACATGACACCATTTTTTTTACTGATATGACAAATTTTGTTAGGAAAACAGTCACCCCTTGTATTGATTGGCAGCTTTCTACTTTATGAACTTTTAAAATACATTTGCCTTAGGGTGAAACTAACCTTTTATTTTATTACTTTAGCAAGTTATACTGATAAGTTGTTTATATTTCTTAAATGATTAATTTATCTGGAAATATTAATTTTACTTGTTCTGTTAATAGATTTAGGGTTTGAAAAAAAAAGCAATATTTCATGTCAAGTTATTTAATTTTTGCTTTGTTTTATTTTTATGTGTATAGTTTTATCTATTCAAGATAAAATTACAGTACACTATTATCTTCTATCGTTGTTATTTCTGAAAATGTTTTATTATTAACTTACTTTAAATATTGTTTGTACTCATGGCTTATAATATATCTAAACAAATTTCATGTCTTAACTAATATATCCCTACAACATGAGCATTTATTCGAAAGATATTAATATTATTCGCTTTTTTAAGCCAATTATTTATTACATTTTAAAAGGAAACAAAAAACAAAAAAAAAAATACAACAAAAAAGGATGATATTTCAGGTGCTTCATGGTGCCAAGTACCTAATAGCCTCCAGTATGTATTTTTGTTGGCTTTTCATTTGAATATTTGGTAATTTTCTAGAAAATGGGAGCAACTCCGATTTTGATGAAATTTGGTATACGGGGGTTTTTGGGGCGCTGATCACGAATCTGAAAGAATTATTTGGCGGAAACGTTTCGTTCTCGAGATATCCATCATCAAAGTTGATATTTGAACTAACCTTATTTTCACTATATTCCCCCTTCTTTTTGCACACAATTCTTGATTTAAAGCTAAAGTGTCACACAATATTTGATTTTCACCTTTTAAAACCCCGTTTTTCTACGTTTTTACATTATTTTTGAATTAAATTGCGTGGCTTTTCTTTGATAATCCGGCAACCATACATACACATAGGGCTTCATGGCAAACTGGGATTAAAATGATTCAAAGTATAGCTATGCAGTTTAATGCAAAAATAATGTAAAAACGTAGAAAAACGGGGTTTTAAAAGGTGAAAATCAAATATTGTGTGACACTTTAGCTTTAAATCAAGAATTGTGTGCAAAAAGAAGGGGGAATATAGTGAAAATAAGCTTAGTTCAAATTTGAACTTTGATGATGGATATCTCGAGAACGAAACGTTTCCGCCAAATAATTCTTTCAGATTCGTGATCAGCGCCCCAAAACCCCCGTATACCAAATTTCATCAAAATTGAGTTGCTCCCATTTTCTAGAAAATTACCGAATATTTTTTGGTTTTAGTGGCTTTATTGAATGGCTTATACCTACTTAACAAACTAAAAGTGGCAATCCTAAGCTAAAAGGGTTCAAGACTTTAAAAATCGGCATGTTCGGAAAAGGCGCCAAATCATAATAATATATGCCTGAGTATTTTATTAGCCAAATCTCGGTACAGTTACCTCGACATTGTCGTTCAAAATTTTCTTAATTAACTTGCCATATCGTTGTATGTTATGCCCACACAAAACTATTTTAATTAACAATAGAAATGGCGGTGGACTTAATAGAAAAAGTTAAAATAGGAATACTAGCATCAAAAAATATGTGGGATAAGCAGCCCTACAAAAGTAAAAATCGACAAAGGGGCACATTAGCCCCACTTCAAGGCTAACTAGGAAATAGAAAATAATTTCAGATAGTTGGCCATGTGCTCAAAAGAAGATGGACGTCCGATGAGTGACGCTACCGCATTGACAAAAACCTTTTTAATTATTTATTATAAAATTTTCTTACCGATAACTTCCTTTTGCTTTGGTGGAGCTTTAACTTGCTCTTCGGGTTGTTGTTGTTGCTCCGCTTCAGCCATGCTGGTGTTAGGGCCGGTGGAAGATGTTAAAACCGCTACCTCACCTTGGTGTTACTTCTTCCTGTCGAACTCAGTTGTTAAATGATCTTGCCGTTGCTCAGGTTTTTCCACATATAAATAACCTGTGTTCGAACCTAATCCCCCTAAAAGCGTCATTTTTTATCTTTGTTGCAACCAAAGCACATCCACCACATTCTCTTTTAGTCGTATGTCTTTTCTAGAGCCATATTTTGACATTTATGCGCATGCTTGATATCTATCGGCGCATTTTTTAAATCAGTGGAAATCGTGGAAATTAAACATAGAAATCCTTTCAAATACGAACAATGTTCATAAATCAAAAAATAAAACTGCTTTCTGTAGCCTTGAAATCAATATATTCTTTATGCCCATTTTATTATCCAGTTAATATACTTTTTTATGATTTTGATGGCGATTAGGGAATTTTAGTTTCTATATTTTGTCACTTAAAAATAAAAGTAACTAGGTATTTTTTCTAATAAAATGTAAAAACCCCAGAGTCCCCAATGTTTCCAACTAAGAGACAATAAAACATGTTGGCTATTTTTTTATTTTCTGGGGCAAATGTCGCCAGGGTGTTACAATGGTACTACATCTGGTACATTTGGGGATCATAGTACAGGGTGGTCCAAAAGTAGGTAACCAACTTATTTTCAAATATTTTATTTAATAAGTTCAGTATAATATTTTTTCAAACAATAACAAAAAGTATATTCTTTGGAGATTTATGTGTGAAACCTAAACATAAATTTTAGGCGATTAACCAATTAATAAACGGTATTTACCAATCGGTTATGTTGACGTTTAACGCATGTATTATACGTTAAAGTTGTCCTCAATTATTACCGCGGTTATATTTGGTTGAACGCCTAAAATTAATGAATGTCTCGTAGATTATCGCCTTCTTCTTCTTAACACAGCCTTGCTCTAACTACTACATTTCATTCTCTAACGTTTCTATCGGTATTGGCAAAGACAATTATAGTTTCAGTAGTATTGCGTATTGCCAAATTTCGTTTCTAATATTAGCTTCTAAGTGTCCGCGTTTTATTTTTGTACACTCTTTTTTAGGTAGACCCAGAGAAAATTTTTGAACCACTCAAAAACAAAAAAATGTTTGCTCTGAGGAAGGTTGTAAATGAAAATGACAGCTGTCCTCAGATTAAATTTTTAGGAGTCGTACTGGATCCCATGCTAAAATGGGATGCCCACATCGATCATGTGTTAAGTCGGCTATCAGGAGTGGCTTATTGGCACTGTGCAATGTGCAATTTGTGCCGGTTATGGATGGTGGAGGGAGGATAACCATCTGAATGTTTTAAAAAGTGTCCGTCGAAAGGATCAACTTAAGGTGGCGCCACAGTAGCCAGAGGAGATTTTTTAACCAATGAGCATGAATTATTAAAGTGAGATACAAAATAAAAAAGGACAGATAGATACAAAATAAAAAAGTAATACATACCAAAATCCCTCCACTGGTTACCGTGGCGCCACCCAAATTTGCGACATTCCGACGGTCACTTTTTCAACTTGTTCGCCATAAAAGATGGTTATCCTCCCCTCCACCATCCATAAGCGTGAAGCACAAAAATTTTCGTCACTGGAAAGCTACCCGGAGTATACTAACAATACCATCTGCTCGGAGCGATCGGCAACTAACGAACGCAAATATAATATCCACATGAAAATACATAACCTCGTTTTTTACTTTGCCGGTATTTATTGTTTGCTTATTATCCGTGCAAATTACCAAAGCGCGTATAGTTGTTTGTTTAGATAGTTTTTGGTTAGATTGTTTTAAAAAGTCATAACTAATTTATAAATTTAAAAAAAACGAATCAGTATAATTAGATTGCATTAGTCATAGTGCAAAGGCAAAACAAAGCTATTTCCTAATTAGTTAACTAGGGTTACGTTCATAAATCATTACAAAGTACACATTTCTTACATTTCTGTTACAGAGGTCGTTCCTTAATGTATTATTTATTACACTGCTTTCTGTCTTACAGCGTTCAAAAATAGTCGGGGAATGTAACTCTGTATTACATTCCTTACCGTGCTCACAAGCGCGGTAACAATTTACCGATTTTGCGCATTTCATATTTGTCTCTTAAAAGAATAGGAAACAAAACGAAATTTTAATAATTTTTAGATTTAAAAGTTTTTAAAAAGAAACAAAAAATATTTTGCTGATGCTACTATGGTTGTCAGAACAACTTTGTTCAATTTAAGGCTCTTTTTATTTAGCTTCTAATTTTTCTCCAAACCACAAAATACCTACAAACTTTTTCAAATTCAAAATAAGAATATCTTTATACCAACACAAACTACATCAGGTTTTTTTTAAATGTATTGCATTATTAAGTAATGATTTGTTTATAAATTTATTTATAGTATATTAAAATTGTAATTTATATTAGTTTATAAATAAAAAAATTAACATCTTGAATTATTTTCCGTTACATGCCAGGTTAAAAGGGACATTTACATTTCATTTCCTGAGTAGCGTTCAAAAATTGCTTTTACAATGTAATACATTTTAAATGTCATTTTGATTCCATTACAGAGTACAAGGATTACTTTACATTTCATTTATGAACGCACTCTAGTATACAAATAACTATAAAATGGTGCTTACTTCCTCGCACGATTATTTTTTCATATTTGAGAGAGTACAGAAAAGGTACAGTAGGATTATTTCATTTATGTTTAACTTTTCTCAAGAATCCTATGATCTTTGAAAGCATAGACTTGAATTGGACCCTCAAGGAACGCCAGAGAACATTCTCTTCTGGCTGTATATTTTCATAGAAACAACTATGGCAGATTTTCTCCGATCACAAGAATTCTTATGAATGGAAATAGGGTGGACAAAGACTTTTTAGTTTCTCCTTTAATTTATTTAAATAAAAAAATGTCATGCGTCTTGAACTGTGATATGTGTGATGTGATAACATTAGATTATTTATTTTTAGTGCATTTATAACTTACTTAATTATTGTGCATATTTAATTTATTTGTAAACCATGTAAATTTGTAAATGGGTTTTGCCCGTAAATAAACAAATAAATGAAATGAAATGAAATGAAATGAAAATGTTTTATTAGCAACAAGTGCTATAAATAAATACAAAAATAAATAACAATTCTAAACTACTTATAATACTAAACAATCAATAATTTTCTTTAATAAACTCTATATTTAGTCTACGAAATTCATTTACATTTAAAACAGACCTGATATATAAGAGGCAATTTATTATACTCAACTAAACCACTATAAAACAATGAATTTTGTGTGCCACTTTTCTTGGCTATAGGAACATAAATATTTGTGGCTGTTCTATTCCTCTTTTTCTGCAAGATCTATATATTTTTTCGGGGTTAAAGATTTTCACTTCTTGCAAGCTCATCTTTTCGGGAAAGTATAAGAACTGTGCAAACCAGTTGGAAATTTGTATCACAAAAACAAAATAAAAGAACTAAGCTACCCTCAAAGCAAGATTATCCGTCTTCTCCGTCAAAATGCCTTGATTGAATCGAGGACAATTGGATGCGCCTAGATGTAATAAGCGAACGATAAAGATTTCCTCACTCTCCTCCGGATTTAAATAAAGAACGGTTTCGTAGCGATCAGATCGATCAGAGGTATAATAACAGAACGCGCCTAGGGTACATATTTCTTACATTTCTGTTACAGAGGTCGTTCCTAAATGTATTATTTATTACACTGCTTTCTATTTTACAGCGTTCAAAAATAGTCTGGGAATGTAACTCTGTATTACATTCTTTACCGTGCTCAGGAGCGCGGTAACAATTTATCAATTTTGCGCATTTCATATTTGTCTCTTAAAAGAATAGAAATTAAACGAAATTTTTATAATTTTTAGATTAAAAAGTTTTTTCTCCAAACCACAAAATACCTACAAACTTTTTCAAATTCAAAATAACGTTATCTTAAGTTTTTTTTTAATATTTAACACATCGTAGTTCAAAAACTAAGACGTTTAGGACATATGTTTAAATGAAGTTATTTTCTTATTTTTTGTTGTAAAATCCCCCGTAAAATTTTACGGTGGAGTTACTGAACACCCTGTATGTATGTAGGTAATTGGATTGAAACTGATGAAAACTTTGGTAATTGTCTAGAAAGTGGGAGCAACTCCGATTTTGACGAAATTTGGTATACGGGGGTTTTTGGGGCGCTGATCACGAATCCGAAAGAATTTTTAGTCGGAAACGTTTCGTTTTCGAGATATACCATCATCAAACTAGGTAATTTACACTAACCTTATTTTCACTATATTCCGCCTTCTTTTTGCACAAAATTTTTATGAAACACTAAATTGCCACACAATATTTTATAAACACCTTTTAAAAAACCTGTTTTTATTTATTTTACACGTTTTTTCATTAAATTGAAAATAATTTACCCATAAATGCTGCAACCATAAATACAATATGTAGATGTATTTATGGTTGCATACACGAGTTTGTTTAAAGTAAAGCTTTTGAATTAATATAATTAATAATAAAAAAATGTTTTTAAAGGGTTTTTTGATGTTAAATGAAATATTGTGTGCCATTTTAGTATTATAATATGAATTTTGTGCAAAAAGAAGGGAAAATATTGTGAAAATAAGGTTAGTTCAAATACCTACCTTGATGATGATATATCTCGAAAACGAAACGTTTCCGACTAAAAATTCTTTCGGATTCGTGATCAGCGCCCCAAAAACCCCCGTATACCAAATTTCGTCAAAATCGGAGTTGCTCCCACTTTCTAGACAATTACCATAACTTTAATGTCTATTGGTGCCTAAACGGTGAGGTTTATCGACTTTAATAAAGAGTGCCTTATTTGTTAAATTTTTGATTGTCTATTAAATAGCACCCCCAGCTTTGCGTTATCTGTCAAAATAAAAAGTTATGATGTAAATAAATTTTAAGTTTTAGGTAAAGTGCCCTCTGGTGGTATTTAAAAAAAAAGTACTTTTATTACCTTAAAATTTTAGAATCTGTAAAGTTCGATTTGTGTGCCAAATATTAACTGGATTGGTTAAAAATAAATGCAATATGGCGAAAAAACCAAAATAAAAATTGAACTTTGGCGGCTTTTGTAAGTTGAAAGCTAAAAAATGTATATGAAGCTCTACCCTTATTTTGTCAAGTGGAATCACCCCCTTAAGTTTCGTGATCGATTTTTGAATCACCCTGTATAGTAGGGTCCACGAGCATAATACTCGAAACAAAAATGATCTTGTCCCTGCATACAATCGTTAAACAAGAGGGCAGGATGACTCTAGCTACTTAGTTATAATTTTTTTAATAATTAATTGCCCAGCAATATAAAACATTGGATTTACCAAGATTTAGGACTACAGTAAGGAGTCTTTTGTTAAGAAGGGTTTTTGTAGTTACAATATATAAGTTCTTAACTGCAAACTTTACCACAGACAAAATAGAGTAATCCTTTATTCAGTTAAGTTTGTTTAATAAATATTTTATTTTATTTTAATTTACATTTGTTTTATTTTTGAAAAGACATTTTATTCTCTGATTTTCATATAAATAAACTGTGGTAATAATTATCCTAATTGCTTAATATTAACTGTGCTGTGATGTTTTTATACACAACATTAATGTAGGTACTTTTGTTTGTTGACGAATGTGCTTACTCTACTGTATATTTGATATAAATAAATTATTTTTATCTTTATCTTTAAATAAATCGGACGCCGTTAAAGTCGGGCGATCTTGAAGGCCAGTTTATTTGATCGTCTTCTGGTTGAGGTCACAAAATACAAAAGGTTAGAGAAATGTCAAAATCGTGTATTCCGTTCGGAAGCAAACGCTGCTTTGGCAACCTAGCAATTTCAGGTGGGCCGATAAAATCTCACCCTGTTGTATCGACAGCTAAAATCAATATGGCTGCCTTTTGTTTTCATTTGAAAAATATTATTTTTTACATTTTCTAACATCATTTTATTTGCAGGTAATCTAAACTGCTAAATAAAACAGATAAATTATTACGGATAAAAAATAATAGAAAGAAAGTGCCGTTTTAACTTTTAGATACCCGCAAATAAAATAGACATTAGAAAATGTAAATTTAGGGGTTTTTGAATAAATAAATGATCTAAATTAAACAAAAAAAACAGTGTTTTATTTTTATGGAAAAAACATTTTAAGTACAATACACAATAAAAATACATGACAAGATAAAATTTTACATTACAAAATAAATATTATATTAATTTAAAAATAATTAAATACAAACAACATTAATTATATTTTTAAACAGTTTATCTTCAGTTAAGATGCCAAGAACTACTACCCATTATTCGTAAGGAATCTAAAAAAAAATTAATGTACTTAATATTATTTACTTAATATCATTAAATTTAAATATTTGGACAACTGCAACAATTTAACAAAGTAACGAAGAGTAGCATAATATTATGTTACTTACTACCGATATTATCAAGATCAAGTTACTCTTTGGTCCATCCTTATTTGTACCTTAATTTTCTACATAATCTTCTATTTTAATTTAATTCTGGAAAAAGTAAACTGACAATCTACCCTAAAATTAAAAAAAAACAAACAGTATCTTTCCACATTAGAGTACACTTTTACAAATAAATACAATATTAATTTTAAATGATAATATAATTGTTTGTGTATCTTATAGACTCACACAATTTTTTTAGGCTAGATAATATGCATTTTTACTGTTATTTTTGTAAAATGCAATATTTTGTTGCCAGATATTCAAGAATTTAAAATATACATATCGGAAAAATATACACAAAAAGGGTACAATATACGAAATAAGGATTTTACAAGTCGGAAAGTGTTACTGCATCAGTAGTACTCAACCTAAAACAAAAAAAAAACATGAAAAAATAAATATGTAGTGCACTGCATCATAAACGATTTTACAATTAAAACTACATAGTAACCTGGCATTAAATTTCAAAAATCTACAAAATATACAATGTACAGTTTAACACCAGTTTACCAAGGTTTACGTATAATATTATAATATACAAGAAATAAGTTTGCCAATATATACAACAGGAAAGGTGCTATTCTAATTCTAAAAATTTTAAAACTACATGCAAACCTTAACATACATAGATATAATATATACAAAATAGTACCTACTTTCTACCTATTATACAAAATAAATCTCTTAAATATTTACATGTCACTCTAATGGAACCTCATCAAATATATCTGTATCACAATCTATAATAACTTCATTAATAGGATTTAAATCTGGTTGGTAGTCAACCCACGAAAACTCCTCTTCTACCATTTCTTCTGGAATTTGGTTACCAAATATAGTGTTAGAGCATTTTTTATCTTTATCTAAAAGGTCTTTATTCTGTAATACATCTAATTTGGTACCTAAATTAAAGAAGGAAGATGGTGAAAGAGAAGAAACTGAAATTTCTTTCGTATTCATGGATTGACTACCTGCGTCATAGTCGGGAAGTTGGCCAAAATCGGGGTTTATGTCACAAATCTGGGTCATTTCACAGTCAGGTGTCTTATCGGTTATAGGTACTGCACTTTTTGTACTGGTTAGGTTGACATTTTGAATTTTTTGCTTTTTAAATCTAGAGACTTTCTGAACTTGATTGCCACACTTAGGAGCAGGTGTTATTGATTTATTTTGATCTTTACAATACTTGAATATAGATAATCTTAAGCATTTGTTTATAAAATTATGATAAATCTGACTATGCTCTTTACATAAAATAAAATTTTCAAAAGTTGATTTATACACAGATTTGATTTTATCTTCTATTTGTTTTTCGTGCCCTCTATTACCTAAAAATGAATGTGTTATTTGATAAATTTGGTCTGTGATATCTATTAAATTTTGATCAGCATACTTTAATCGAGATGTAGAATCATATTCCCTAAACTGAGTAAATAAATGTTCATTTTGAACTTCTGTTGTTAAAATCCTACTGCAAGAATCACAATTAGTTGGAACATTAATTTTAGAAATTAAATAACCAGCAGTATATGCAGTACCGAAACGATTTTCCACCTTGTCAAACTGGAAGTCTTTTTCATCTTCAAAATCTTTACATTCTTCATTACTTTCGGAAAAAGATGACGAACTGTTTAAAAGCTTAGACAAGTTGCTCAAATTTTCACAAAAGTCCGCCTCACAATTTCCACCAGTAATGGGGACTGTAAGATTATTTAGCACAGTTGTTTTAAGTGCTGCGGTGAATTGTTTACAAGTGGGATTGGTGTTAGTAATCCCATGCTGTCTTACAAGGCCAAAGGTATTCTCCAGTGGATCTTGGTTAAATGAACGCATGGGTAAAAATATAAGATCCCCTTTCAGCTTATTCCACAAATGCAAAATAGACCTTATTGTGATTTGCCAACCCCATATAAAATGTTGTTTGGAAGTAACATCTTTATATTTATCAAAATTTTTTGGGTCATGAGTATCTGGCTCAAATAATTTCCAAGATCTTAGTTTTGGAAGCAAATCTGATAAGAATTTTAAATGGGGTGAATCAGCTGAAAAGGCACATCTATACTGTTTACCCTTCGATGGAAACTGTGCGTTTGAGTTCAAAAGATCAAAGAGCTGATCAATAAGCTCTGCAAATTCTGCAGTATTTATAGCTTCTGCTTCCATCATACCAAGAGATACAAAAGTTTCAATGCTAGCTGCCATACGATGGCTCAGTTGTCGAGCAGCAGTCTTGACTTTCATTTTCTTAAAAGGATCAGAATGAAAATTAAAATCGTCATTGCTTAAATAAGGTAATTGAGTAAAACTACGTTCTTGTTTGTCCAAAATAAATGCAGTCTCTATATGCGCAAACTTTGCACGTTTTCCCTTTTCAAACTCCAATGTACCTCTCATGATGGCATTTCTGGTAAGTTTAAGTAAATGGGGAACGTCAAAGATTATGCATATTTCCTCTCCATTTACCCGGAATGTATATGGTGATGAATTGGTTTTATTCTCAGAACTAAGGTTTTTTAAAGCTGTTCTATTAGTGGAACCTTGATCAGAAACAGTGGATATTACTTTGAGACCAATATCTTGTAATTTAGTTATAATATAAGGAATTAAGATTTTTAAAGAATGAGCAGAAATAGTTGAAGAAGTAAAGTAGTAAGCTATAACTTGCTTCCATTGCTTTCGGATTCCTCGAATCATAAAAGCGAGGGCATGATTTGCAGGCTTAATTGATCTTCCCAAATGGCCAAGATCCTCATAGCCAATTATAATTTGTCTATGGGGATCATACTGTAAACCAGCACTTAAGGACATTTCATCAAATAAAAGGGAACAATACTTATCATTATCATCCATTTTACTAACTTCAAGTTTAAGATGTTCTAGAATTTTATCATTAAAGCCTGGATCAAAAGGTAATTTTGAAAGTACTCGTTTTAATGTTCTTGGAGAAGGCAATTCAAAATAGCAAATTAAATATCTATAAAGTCGGGGACTTCGTTTATAAATTGATAAAGCAAAAATTTTGTCATCATCCGTCCACCTTTTTCCTGTAGGACTTTTCCCAACATTTTTTAACTGTGAATTAATGAAATTTTTAGAAACGTTATTAAGATTTCCCTCAATAAATTGAAATCTCCCCTCATCAAAAAGCCGTTTTAATGTATGATTTTGATTTCTTTCTTTAGCCAGAAGGGCTTTTAATTTTGAAAGTCTGGATGTAATGTTTCTATGAGCTCTATACATTTCTTGTTCCCTTTTTGTTTTAAATTTTCCTAATGGTTCTATTTCCTGTAGGTCCTCAGTTTGAGTGTCTTTGCTAAGAAAATTGAATTTTGAGCAGTTTATAGAGATATCAGATTTTGAAAGTTCTTTTAAAGAATGTTCAGGTGAAGTTAGGGAATTCAGTGAATTTAAAGAATTTGTATTAATAAAAGGCAACAGGTCTGTACAATTTTGGAGGTCATTATCATTATGAATATTAGCTGAAAATAAGTCGTCCTCATTATTTAACGGATAAGAAGTTTTAGAAATGTCTTTGGGAAAAGCCTCAAGAACCAAAAGTGATCTACCTTTGCCACGAAAGTCTTCTTTTAAAAAATGATTTTCACAAATATGAAAATTATTGACTTTTACATTATCACCAATATTACATATGGATTTCCATTTTTGACATAAATCTGGATTACTGATAGGAAATTTAAAAAAGATAAATTTTTATAACCATCTTTTATAATTGGTGAAAAGAATTTATTTTCACAGGTCGGAAATTTGCAAGAATACCTAAAAGTTCCAAACTCCATAGCAAATAAAAAACAAAGACACTCGTCAGTCAGTCAAAGTCAAAGTCAGATATGGTACATAAAAATCCCTACTTAAAGGCTAGTCTTAAAACTAAAAATATCTGAAGGATAAGCAACTCCTTCACCTGCAAAATAAACAAAATAATATGTTAGTATTTCATACATTATCAATAATAATTTAACCCTAGGGAATACTGAAAACAAAATCCCTAATTTTCAAACTCCCCTAATTTATCATGGATCAAAGTAGGTGAAACGAAAAGCAATAAGACAGAAATAAAACAGGATGTCCACTAATTAATGGTACACAGAAAAACCACAGATTCCTTATGCCAAAATATTAAGATTTAACCAAACATACCTATATCTAAAAGTTGATAATAGGGAAGATACAAGGTGTTAAAAAAAATATATTTTTAATTTATGTTGATAATTTTTGATACATTTTAAATTTTTTAATAATTTAAATAATGTAGCTAGCTTCCTCTAGTTTACACATAAAATAAATATCAGATCCGAATAGCTCATGTCAAAAAACCTTTAGATACAGACTTTTTCAATAAAAATTCAAAACCATATTAAAAATTTTCAAAAAAAAACAAGAATATTTTTTCACTTCAACAGCCTGTATATTCCTTATTAGCAACTTTTGGATAGAGTTATGTTGGGGCAAATCTTAATATTTTGACATAAGGAATCCATGGTTTTTCTGTGTACCATTAAATAGCAGACATCCTGTATATTGTTAGTTACAAACGAGGCTTAATCAGAGAAAAACCCACAATACACATAAAAATATTAAGGTTTTTAGTGAAACACTCTGTGTTTGACTGCAAAAGTCAAGGTTTATTTCATAAAATTTTAATAAATATATAAGGTTCAATTTATGTCCTTTTAATAAGAGTCAAACTTGGTAATACTAACTTTAAAAAAGTTTGATTTTTGCAGTCAGATATAGAGTGTTTCACTAAAGGTCTGATGTCTTTTCTGGTTACATCATAAGTGCTATAAAACTTAATTTATTTTAGAGGTTTGATGTAAATCTACATATTTTAATCTCAGATCACCTACTTAAACCAAGAAAAAAACAAAAAAAAGGCTTTCTTTTTTTTACAAGAACTACGATAATAAACTTATAAGGATACATTGCATTTTAGTGTGATATCAAATAGAAAATAATCAGTGACGATGATGACGAATATTCCAAGATCGAAACCTTCCCGAAAAAAAAATCATTTGATTTGTGATCAGTGCCCCAAAAAACCCCATATAAAAATTTTATCAAAATCGGAGTTGCTCCCACTTTCTAGACAATGACCTTAAATTAATTAAGAGAATTACGTTACAAGACCAATTTGTTATCTTAAATTTTTATATATAATCGGTAATTTTCTAGAAAATGGGAGCAACTCCGATTTTGACGAAATTTGGTATACGGGGGTTTTGGGGCGCTGATCACGAATCTGAAAGAATTATTTGGCGGAAACGTTTCGTTCTCGAGATATCCATCATCAAAGTTGATATTTGAACTAACCTTATTTTCACTATATTCCCCCTTCTTTTTGCACACAATTCTTGATTTAAAGCTAAAGTGTCACACAATATTTGATTTTCACCTTTTAAAACCCCGTTTTTCTACGTTTTTACATTATTTTTGAATTAAATTGCGTGGCTTTTCTTTGATAATCCGGCAACCATACATACACATAGGGCTTCATGGCAAACTGGGATTAAAATGATTCAAAGTATAGCTATGCAGTTTAATGCAAAAATAATGTAAAAACGTAGAAAAACGGGGTTTTAAAAGGTGAAAATCAAATATTGTGTGACACTTTAGCTTTAAATCAAGAATTGTGTGCAAAAAGAAGGGGGAATATAGTGAAAATAAGCTTAGTTCAAATTTGAACTTTGATGATGGATATCTCGAGAACGAAACGTTTCCGCCAAATAATTCTTTCAGATTCGTGATCAGCGCCCCAAAAACCCCCGTATACCAAATTTCGTCAAAATCGGAGTTGCTCTTATTTTCTAGAAAATTACCATATAATCTTTTAAGCAATACCCAAACCTAATCCCTTCACCTCCGAAGTAATCTAATACCATTTTACCATCACCCTAACTTATATGTATAATCTACCCTAAATCTAACTACATCTATAACTGCTAAAAAGCTCTTTATTACTTTTAAAAACCATAATAAGTCATTATTTGCAAACAGAATAACTGGCACTTTGCAGAGCACTCGAAACACTAATTCAAGCATGGTGTAAAAACTTACCATATTAATACTAATTATAAAATCGATAAAGCCTTTCTTTTTTAGATAAAATTAACGATGGATTAATTAACTTTACACACTGTAAAGTATTTTAAAACAAACCTGCTACCACAGATGAATGATTCCAAGATTCTTCAAGCCTAAAAAGTTAAAAGTATGGTTATAGAACAACTGATCAATAAACATTTATCGGTTCACGCAGAAAGTGTTTTAAATCGTTAAAGTTAATTACAAAATAGAATACTTACTTAAATTTGAACAGATTAACTAACAAAATCTTCAGGATCAATCAAAAAAATATCCTACGAACATACGCCAAAGCCAAACAATTCCAAACAAGATGGAAATCGGATGGGAGTAGTGCGCACGCGCGATGGCGAAATTATCAATTTTGGTTAAAAAAATAATAAATAATGATTGTTTTGTAGTCAACATATACTGCCGTAGACGTTTATTTTAAATATTTAAAAAATAATAATTTACAATGAAAAATTTTTATATTATATTGCAAAAATAAAATTTTATAGTTCAACTTTCCCGCCAAATTTCAGGTGGGCGACGTTGCAATTTTTGCTTCCTATTGTATAATCCCACTGACACCCCCTGGTTGAGGTTGAGTGATCATCATTGTGACACTTAATCGCTTCCTAGCGATTTTTGTGCGTTGGGGAACTGATAAGTGGTTCATTATACAATTTCCCAAGTTTTCTTCACAATCCAGAGACAAAATTAAAACAATTTAAGTAGAAGAGGACAAAAGAAGAAACACTTAAAATGGGTTACCCACTTTTGGCCCACATTGTATTACCCGAGAATAGGGTATTACCATAGAAATATAAAGAACCACACAGAAGGGAAGCCTTCTATCTTTTCTATGTATTCAGTTTTCATGACCTTGAGGAACAGGATTTTCATTTATATTTTGCTACCCACTTACAATAACGAAAAAGGATAGAAAAAAACTTTCTGAATTAAAGTAATATTATCCGAAATATGACCACCTAAATCTGAAAAATAGTAGATATCATTTCCATTATACCAAAAATCTATTTACAGGTCCTTTTTAGGAATTGAATGAGCAATTGTTTCTAGAGCCAATAGCTTCCGCAGTCATGGCCAACCCGGCCAAAAATTAATTTTGACGATTTTAGACATAAAAATTAAAAATTCTTATAAAGTGTTATACATTATCTTTAAGGGAATAAAACGTTCTTTAAAAATGTGCAAAAAGACAAAATGGCCGCCATAAGAAAAACAAAAGTTTGAGTTGTTCTCTCAAAAACGAAACGTTGAAATTAAAATCTGAACACATAAATACATTACTCTTTAAAGCTTGCCCTGATAATGTTTTTTGTGTTCTTTTGTTTTATCAAAAAAATCTAAAATAAAACAGTTAAAGCACCTTTTTCAAAAATACACATTTTTAGTTGAAGATTTGCAATTTAATAAAAAAAAATGTGTAAAAAAATAAGAAAAATTGTTTTTTTTTAAATCATTATACAATACTGTGTTTCAATTTAATGTTATATTAAGAATTTTGTGCAATAAAAAGGCGGAATATAGTGAAAATGGGGTTAGTTTTAATATCCACTTTGATCGTGAATATCTCAAAAATAAAAAAAAATCAGAAAACATTTTTTATTTATGATCATAGCTCTTAGACAATTTCCAAAATTAAGAATAACTTTTAAAAATACCATTTTGTTTATTTACAAGAAACTTTTTTGCGCTAATGGTCAAAATTTAAGTGTGTACATTATTGTATTGTACATTGTTCTTATTTTGATAACTGTAAAGTTATATAAAAAGGTCGCTTCTTAAATTTGTATTACAGTGTAAGCGGAAACACAAATAAGTTCTAAATCTTCAACCAGCCACCTTCTCTTTCCAGGCTACGAACTTATTTCGTCTTTTTGACCACATCGTGGCGTATGTGCTTACGTTCGCAACGATCTGATGGCTTGTGCTCGAGTTTCCAATCTTGAATCGGGTAGGCCCGATATCCTTTGGCTCAAACTTTCCCTTAGGTCTTCAACTAAATTTATCTGCTGTTTGTACCGGTCCTCATCTAATAATTCCTATGTCGAATTCTTTGACTTTCTTTCAACAAAGATCGATAGCATAATTTCTCAGTTTCCATCGGCTGAAGTAATCGTGCTTGGCGACTTTAATGTCCATAATAAGGATTTGCTGGGCTCTTCAAAAACTGACCCCCAAGGCAAAGCAGCCGAAATCTTCGCAGTCAGTAACTCTCTTACCAACCTTATTATGGAACCCACCTACTTTCCTAGAGTCCCAAATCATAGTTCAAATCCTCTATAGATCTCTTTCTTACTACCAACCCCGAACTCTATCAAACATATGTCACAGCTCCCCTAGGTCGCTCAGATCATGGCTTAGTTACTATATCTTACCCTGCACATTCCGACGTAAATGAATACATGCCACCACGCACAGTATGGCACTACAACTCAGCCGACTGGGATGGCCCAGAGTTTCTTTATGAGAAGGGGTTTAGACATAAGCAAGACCGGAGATAGCTTTTGTCAGGGACGTGAGGGTGTGAGAATTACGATTTCGGTTGGCAGTTCTGTTCAAAGTTGGTAGCATTATCAGCTGATGACAGATTCGTGCCTTGTCGAACTTTGTTTGGTAAAAACTGTGGAAATTTGCCAATTTCATTTTGGTTGTATATTTTGCAAGGATATCCAGTTGTTAATGTTTTTGGTTAGTTTAGAGACTTGAAATATTATTGGTTCCGACTCGTTTTATTTTAGAGATTTTGATAGTGTTTAGTCGAATAGTTTTCAGTCATTCGTGTTTTTATATACATATTGTTCCAAAACACCTCGTATAAAAACACGTGCCTTCGTTTTTATACCTTTATTAACAATGTAAATTGTCAATGTCTCGAACTTAACAAACTAAATTAAATGATCCTAACTCTCTAAAATTCTATAACCTAAACACATTTTTGAAAGTCTGTAACAATATGATACTGATGAGTGTCCGCTAATTAATGGTACACAGAAAAACCACAGATTTCTTATGCGACAATACCCATTTAGGATTTAAACAAACATACCTATATCCAAAAGTTAATGATAAGGAAGATACAGGGTGTTAAAGGGATATAAATATTTTTTATTCATGTATTTCAAATTGAAACTGATATGTTTTAAACATTTTAATAAAACTCGGTATCCAGGAGTTTTTAGCTATCAGCTATTTATATCTGAGCAGTTGTAATTATAGCTAATACCATGTTATTGAAGGTACATACTTTCGGGTGCACTGTACAACTAAAACGTGAATACCTTAAAAACGGTTGTCAAGACCGATTCTTACTAAGTATACCTTTTTTGTGCAGAAAGTTTAGAGAATTTTAAATAGTGTACCCATCGCCCTCTAGTCTACACACAAAAATTAATATTCGATCTGAAAAGCTAATGTTTAAAAACCCCGAGATACCGTTTTATTAAGATATTTAAAAAGGGGGAACAATTATCGAAATAAATTTACATTTTCTTTTTACTATGACACCCCCGGTATCTTATTATAAACTTTTGGATATTAGCAACGATCTACTTTATTTAAATAAAATATATCATTGATATTAGGTATGTTTGGTTAAATCTTAATATTTTGGCATAAGAATTTTGTGGTTTTTCTGTGTACCATTCCTTAGCGGACACCTTGTATACAAAGTTTTTAAAATGGTTTTTGACTTACGGAACCATGGAAAGTGTTTTGCTCTGCCAGGTACCTCATCGTCCTGTCGTCGCTTTGATAATTTTTAATTTTCAATATTTAAACCACAGTTATGTTTTTGTTTTAGGGTATGCCTATTAAAATAATCCAATAAATTTTGTTTACAACATACAGTTCTTTTTGTTTTCTCTTTAATTCTACGCCACTGATCTGCCTAAAATCAAACATGGCCGAAAATGGCCCGACTTGACGTCACAACCGCGCTAGCCAATATGGCGAATGTCGTGACCTTATCTCATCAATCGACTTTGGGATGGCCTAAGGGACTTCTTCGCCACTTACCCCTGGAATTCCATCTGCTTTTCTTCTCGTGATCCTTCTAAAATTTGTAATCAACTAACTGAATCAATTCAATTGGGCACTGAAACCTATATTCCACACACCATCAAGAACCCCAAACAATCCAATAGTAAACCCTGGTTTTCTACATCTTGTAATAAAGCTAGAATTTTAAAAGTTCAGGCTCACAAGAAGTTTCTACAGGATCCTAGTCCAGAAAACCGACAGGCCAGCATTGAAGAAAGAAACTACTACAATCAAACAATTTCTGAAGCCAAAGACTCCTTCGACAATCGTATTAAAAACAAAGTCCTTTCTTGCTCAAATGGCAGCAAATCTTTCTGGTCCTTTGCAAAAAACATAGGTAGGAATTTTTGTACCAGTTCTTTTCCACCGCTAACTTTGGAAGATGAAATTATTTCTACCGCTAAAGGAAAAGCAGAACTATTTGCTAAACAATTTGCTGCCAATTCAACACTTGACCCTCCCGTAAATCATCCAATTCCAGCGGTTACCACAGTTCCTCATAAAATGCCCGATATTATTTTTAAGGTAAAACACATTAGGCGTATCCTTTCTTTTCTTAACAGCAAGAAATCGTTTGGGCTGGATGGCATACCAGCAATCGTTTTAAAAAAATGTGCTCCAGAACTTGCACCAATCTTAACTCGGCTCTTTCGAATTTCTTACGACACAGGTATCTTTCCGGAGAGCTGGAAAGCTGCACGTGTTCAACCTATTCTAAAGAAAGAATCTAAATCTCTTCTATCTAACTATAGACCAATTTCAATTCTCTCAGTTCTTTGTAAAGTAATGGAAAAATTCACTAATTCACAAATTCTCAAGTATTTAGAAAAACACAAAATTTTGCATGACAGGCAGTATGGATTTCGCCACAAAAGATCTACAGCAGATCTTCTTTCCTTCGTTTCACACTGTTGGAATAAGTCTCTTGAGTTTCTAGGTGAGTCCCAGATCGTTGCTCTTGATATATCCAAAGCTTTTGACCAGGTCTGGCATACCGCACTTCTTAATAAACTTCCCTCCTATGGTCTTTCAACTAAACTCTGTACTTGGCTCTCTAGTTATCTATCTGATCATCGTATATCAGTTATTGTGGACGGCCATTCTTCAAGCTTTCACCAAGTGAATGCTGGAGTCCCTCAGGGCTCAGTTCTGGCACCAACATTGTTCCTTCTTTACATCAACGACCTTCTCTCGTCCACAACTAATTCCATTTATAGTTTCGCCGACGATAGTACCCTTCACTCCAGTTTTCAGGTTCCTAAACCCATCTCTAAACCTGACTTGGAAAACAAGCGCAGAGCGATGCAGATATCTCTTTCGCAGGATCTTAATTTAATATTGGATTGGGGCGCCAAAAATCTCGTCCATTTTAATGCATCCAAAACACAATCATGTTCCTTGTCGCGAAAAGAGTCATCAAATACTCATCCTCTACTTATGAGCGGCCAAGTTTTACAGAGCACAGACACCTTCAATCTTGTGGGCGTCACATTTGAAAGTAACCTTAACTGGCATAAACACATTGTATTCATAGCCACGGCAGCCTCAAAAAAGCTTGGATTTCTTCTCCGAGCCAAAAGTATTTCTGCCCTTCTAATTTATACACTTTATATGTGTCCCAAATCCTACCTCCCTTGGAATATTGTTCTCATATCTGGGACATGGCGTCCCCCACAACCCTAAGCATTCTTGATTCTATTCAAAGAAGAGCTATTCGTCTCATTAATGATCCTTCACTTACAGAAAGACTTCCCTCTCTTGCCCATCGTCGGGCTGTGAGGGATTTAGTTTTAGGCTTTTAGCCTTCGTGTTTTGTCCAAAGATAAAAAAAAGCGTCTACTTAAATTTTTACCATTAACGCGACAAAAAAAATATTTCTTCTTTTAAATAAACGAAATTACATATTTAAAACTTATTTTTAACTCTAAACATCTTTTCTTAATAACACTTTTTGATATTAGCAAAAATACAGGATCATAGCCTAGTCCTCATGTGAATAAAAATTGCGTAAATCTAGAACTGCAGATTGGCGTAATTTTCAAAAAGTCGTCTGTTTATAGAGGCAAAAATATAAATTTAGATTATAAATGTAAATTAGGTTATCTATTAAACTTATAATATTAACAAAAATACCTGATGAGCACAAAAGTTAACAAAAAAATTGGCGGATTCTGTAAAAGAGCTAAAAATTTCCGACTTTTTTCGGAACTGTCACAGAAATGTCACGGATTTGTTACTTTCAACATGTCTGCAAAAAGCCCAATGAAATTTCGATATTGTAGTCACGTGATTCCGGATTTCCGAGGTTTTGCAATATTTTACCGTACATGAGGACCAGGCATTAAGCAAAAGTTACATTTTTAGCTCAACCTCGTAGATGACTGATAAAATTTGATATCCGAATGGTTGCCTTTAGGGTTTTGGATCATGCAGAGCTTTTTTAAAGAATAACTTATTTCGTAAAATTAATAATAAAAAAGTCTCCCATATTACGCCAACTTAGTTAGATACACTGTATGTCAATAAAATGCATTGGGGACGCCCATTAATCATGGGATGTTGGTGTATATAATTTTTAACCCCCTCTCTCCTAGTGATGCTTGAGTCATTTTTTCTTGTTAACCGTACTCATTGGAGTGGTTTAAACCGCATTTAAAATGGCAATATAAAGATGCGAGTTAGATAAAGATAGGTACTCAAATGTTTTTAAAATATTTTGGACCGTATTAACACGAAAAAACGCTTTTAGGCCGCGGTCCGAATTAATGCTTACAGCGCTCATAGCGTACCAATACGCGGTCCGATTCGTGCTTTTCACGCTTACGGTTAACGTTGTGGAAGCTATGACGTCACACCCTAGTGCTGACAGTACTCATTTGTTTGAATCGGTGTATTGTGTCCGTGATTTCAAGAATCCAAAATAAAATGTATCTATATTCACTTTTCTCGATTGCGGAAGTTGCTTAAAATACAAGTATTTTCTCATCTTCATCAGTAATACCACATGCTCCACCCAAGTTTATTTCAGAAAATGCTTTGTTAGGTTATTGTTGAACTTGTTGAATTCGTAAACACACTCAGAAGTGGTCCGAATTATTAATACTGCAAACAGACGTTGCCGCGCTCACTTGAATCAGTCCGCACGTTAGCAGTCTATACGTCGTAAATGCTGTGAGCACAATTCGGACCGCGGCCCTAGTTATACTTACTAGCCCTATACTGCACTACACCGTCCTACACTTAACTCGATGCCAAACATAGCTTAAATAAAAATAGTGTAGTACATTTGACCTAAATGTGGTACATTTACTAGTTATTTCTGGTACCAAAAATTTTACCTTTCGGCAACCCTGAGTGCTAATCAGCTGATTTGTGACCATTGTCACGAATGTCAACAATTAAAAAATAAATAATTTTAATAATATGACGAAAACAATTTTCAGAATAATTTAATGTTTTGTGAAAATCTAGAATTTTAAAAGCTAGTTAGTATCGATTTTTAAAATTTTTCTAATTATTTTTAGTATTAACCAAATATTTACTTCACCCTTTTGTTTCAGCGTGATTAAAAATCGGTACTTTTTACAATGGAAGATGATCATGAGGAACTTTTGCAGTATACCGATGACGAATCATTATCGGAAACTGAGGATCAGTGCTGTACTGCTGAAAAATCAGAAGATAATTATTTGTCTCCATTTACATTTTTTTATCATACAAAACTTGAGTTTATACTGACATTTATTTTTCTTGTTCTTTCTTCAGTGATTTTAACAATTGTTTTACCTCTCTACATTAATACAGTAAATATCAGAGGAAATGTGTATTCTCTGATTTTAGTCAATTTTCCTCTTTCAACTTTGATTCTTATTATTATTATACTAACAATGAAATTTTTATTGGACAAATTTAAAAATGAAAACATAATAAGATTACCAATTAGTTTTTGGAATCTGTTACAAATTTCTATTCTTTATATGTTAAGTGGTTTTTTGTATATCTATGCATCAGATCGAAACAGAGTTCTCTGCCATTTACAAGACCCAATCAAGGGTATTGCCTTGGTGTTTGCTCTACTCTACTATTTTTTCTTTTGTAGAAATTGTAAGTACCTTTATAATTTTTTTGTTGCATTTTATCTCTCTATGGAATGATCACTATTTTTTTATTTTGATATAATACTAAATTGGCACATAATATTTTATTTAATATCAAAAAACCTTTTAAAATATATATATATATATATATATATATATATATATATATATATATATATATATATATATATATATATATATATATATATATATATATATATATATATATACATATATATATATATATATATATATATATATATATTTTTCATTAATTTTAGGCCTTTTTATGTTAATTTAAAAGTTTTTTTTAATCAAGTTTCCTGTGAGAGCTTATAGAATTAATACTTATGTGTATGCATAGTTGCAGTGTTTAGGAGAAAAGATTTGCAATTTAATGAAAAAATGGTGTAAAATAAATAACAAACAGGTTTTTAAAGCATTATGTGCTACTTATATTAAGAATTTTGTTTAAAAAAATATAACAAAAATATGGTTAATATCAGCAACTTTCTAGACATTAATCAAACAAATTTTGTTAAAAAAAAAGAATAAAAATTCTAATCATTTCACAAATTATAATAAATTCGGATTCATGATTAGCAGCCAAAAAAAAGCCTGTTTGTACTTCCAAAATGGTTTGCTTTCGGTTTCAGGAATGTGTTTTTAGTAGTTTTTAAAAGCTTTTTTATTAGACAGAAATCTTTTCTTTTGACAGTATCAATTTTATTTTATTATCACTATATCAACAACAACAACTTCAATATAACAAAACAGGTAAAAAAATAAAGTTACAACATTCTCCACCCCAGTAATAAATTCTTGTTTATTACTTATTGGTCTTTATGGACATCTAAAACGCATAATTTGGCCACAGGTCTTCTAAAGGTTCCCGTACTGGTCTTGACATCTGCTACCCGAATCTTATTGTCCTTGCCAGGGTAAACTGCAATTACAATACCCATTGGCCAGGTATTGCGTGGAAATTCTGGATCCGATATAATTACGACATCATCTACTTTTAGGCTTTGGTTATTTGAGGAATACCATTTGGTTCTTTTATTTAACGATGGCAGATATTCTTTAAGCCACCGTTTCCAAAATTTATCCGCCATAACTTGTGATATTTTCCACTGTTTTCTACCAAACATGTCACTTTCGTTGAATGTACCTGGTATTTGTGCTGCGCTGGAGGTTCCCATTAGGAAATGATTTGGAGTTAATGCTTCTTCGTCTGCGGGATCTATAGATATTTCTACGAGTGGTCTGCTGTTAACGATATTCTCTGCTTCTATAATTAATGTTCTTAAAATTTCTTCTTTTGGCGCCTGCTCGTTTAAAATTGCATACAATGCAGTTTTTACAGATTTTACTAATCTTTCCCAACTACCTGCCATATGGGGAGCCAAAGGAGGAATAAAATGCCATTCAATTTTTCTGATACTTAAAAAACTTATAATTTTGTCTTGATCTAGTAGTTGTAAAGCTTCTTTAAGTTCCCTTTCTGCACCTTTAAAATTCGTACCGTTGTCTGAATAAATTTGATTAGGGAATCCTCTTCTACCCATAAACCTTCTTATTGCCATGATTGCCGAATCTGTGTTTAAAGTGTTTGCAATTTCTAAATGTACTGCTCTTGTGCTCATGCACGTGAACAAAACGCCATATCTTTTTTCTCTTCTTCTTCCAACGGTGACAAGCATTGGCCCAAAATAATCTACGCCAGTTGTCGTAAATGGTCTTACAAAGGCATTTAATCTGGCCAAAGGTAGTTGTCCCATTTCTGGAAGTTGAGGTGTCGATCTCTTATTTTTACAAAATTGGCAGTTGTTCCAGCAACTTCTTATGGCAGCTCTAATTCTTAAAATCCAAAAACGTTGACGTAGTTCATTTATAACATAATTTTGTCCATTATGACCAGCTTGTAAATGATAATGTAATATTAATAATTTTGTATACCAGTGATTTGGGTCCAAAATAATCGGTTGCTTCATATTCCAGTTTATATTTTCCATTACTTGAAGTCTACCTTTCATTCTTAATATGCCATTTTTATCTAATATTGGCGATAAACTGTATATTCTGCTGCTTTTCTCAACTTGTTCAATATTTTTCAGATCTTTAATTTCGTCAGGAAAACACTGGGATTGTGTGTTTCTTATTAATAAAGTTTCAGCCTTTTCTATTTCTAAAGAAGTAAGTTCACCGCAGTTAGTATTATTTTTCTTAAGTTTTCCACAAATCTTAAAACCCATGCTGTTGAACGAACTAATCTTGACCAATTTGAGAATCTATTTATTTCAGGTATAGCTTCGTCAAGTTTTGTATCTAAATTTATTGTCACTCCTACAAACTTTTTTCTTACTTCAGACGTATCTAATTGTATTTCCGATAACTTGGGCCATTCTTCTTCACTGCATTTCAAAAAACTCGGACCATTAAACCATCTACTTTTAGAACTACATTCAAATTTAGACTCTTCACGTGTAGCTTCGTCAGCTACATTTTCTTCCGTTGGTAACCAGTTCCATTGTGAAGCTTCAGTAGTTTCTTGAATCTCCACTACTCTATGAGCAACAAAAGGTTTAAAAATAGTAGCATTTGACTTTATCCAAGTAACAACCGTCTTTGAGTCTGACCAGAAATAGCAGTTATTTATATTAATATTATGATTTATTTTTACCGTTGTTGCAAGTCGTGAACCTAAAAGTGCAGCTTGAAGTTCTAACCGTGGAATAGATATTGGTTTTATAGGTGCTACTCGTGACTTGGCCATAATAAAACAAGTATCAATTGAGTTAATTTTTTTAATTCGAAAATAACATAGAGCAGCATATGCTTGAGAACTAGCATCACAAAATGTATGAAGTTGTATTTCTTCAGCTTCAAATATATTTGAAACATAACATCGAGGTAATGATAAAGTAGATAAATTTTGTATATTCCTAACCCACGTTTTCCATCTTTCCAGTTGTTGCTTGTCCAGTGCCTCATCCCAGTCATTTTTTGATCTCCAAAGATCCTGTAAAAGAATACGAGCTTTAATAGTAAAGTTACTTAAAAAGCCTAAAGGATCAAAAATGGTCATTACAGTTTTTAATACTTCTCTTTTTGTAACATGTTTTTCCTGAAGCATTTCTAAATAATCTGAATTCCATTTAATGCAGAAGGAAAACGTATCTTGCTTTGGATTCCAAAACAGGCCTAGTATTCTTTCAACTTTATTCTGAATGTTCTTATCAATTTCCATTTCTTTGTTACTAAAGCTTACTTAGATTCTCTGGAATGTTTTTAATAGTTCCATTGAGTTGGATAACCAGTTTCTGAGTTCAAATCCACCACGTCTTTGTACTTCTATAACATTCATAGTTAATTGTATTGCCTCTTCCTCAGTGTCGACACTGTCCAGATAGTCATCGACGTAATGTTGTTCTAAAATTGCTTTAACAACTCTTGGAAATTCTGATTCAAATTCTAGGGCATTTTTACGCATGACATACTGAGCTGAAGCTGGCGAACAAACTGTTCCAATCATCATAACTTTCATTTCAAATTCCTCATTTTGCCACAAAAAACGTTGAGCACTTCGGTCGGTAGGTCTTATTTGAACTTGATGAAACATTTCTTTGATATCCGCAGTAAAAGCTATATTACGTTGCCTAAATTTAAAGATCATGCCTAACAGAGAATTTAGAAAATCTGGGCCTTTTAGTAGTAAAGTATTTAAGCTAATTCCCTCTGTTTTTGCAGCAGCATCAAAAACAAATCTGAGTTTTTGGGTTTATTAGGATTTATAACGCCAAAATGAGGTAAATACCAAATACGTTGTGTTTCATTGTTTAGGTCTTCCTGGGTCAACTGTCGCGCATATCCTTTTTCTAAATACTCGTCCACTTTTTTACTGTATACTTGTTTAAAATTTTCATCCTTATTCATTTTTCTTTCTATAGATTTTAGGCGGCTTACTGCTGTTACTCTACTATCGGGCAAGTTAAAATTTTCTTCTTTCCATAATAATCCACACTCCCAACGATCAGGTGCTATCCTTTTAGTAGTGTCTTCTAAAATTTGAAGGGCCTTAAGTTTCTCTGGGTCTAAAGATTGGTCACTATACTTTATTCCGAGATCATCTATTCTAAAAGAATTTTTTAATAACTCATCTATCTCATTGTTTTTATTATAAGTATAAAATGAAAAATTATTGTCTACACGACAATGGTAATTTTTCTCAAATACACCGTGAACAACCCAGCCAAGTTTAGATTTTGATAAAAAAGGTGTATTTTTTCGCCGCCTTCAATTATCTGTCTTGGAATAATTAAATCAATATTATCATGCCCAATTAAAATTTTGGGTTTTGCATAATTAAGTGAAGGTACATCTAATGATTTTAAATAGTCCCATTTTTTAGCTAAATTTTTAATATCTATACTTTGTACAGGTAATGACAAATTTTCTACTGTTCTAACGTTGTCAATAGAAAATATTTCTTCTTCATTCTTACCTTTTATTTCAATACTTACTCTTCTTGAAAATGGCTCTTCGCAAGACATTGATTTAGTTGCCCTTATTTTTAAAGTTTCCTCTGGACCAGTGGCACCAATTTCTTCTGCCAACGACTTTTCTATCATAGTTACCGTTGATCCGTCGTCAAAAAACGCGTATGTTTCCACTGTCCCATTTGGTCCACTAATTTCTACAGGAGCCACTCTCAAGTAGACTTCAGATTTTCTATGTATTGATCTTTGGTATGATGAGTTTGATGTTCTTTAGTTTCTTCTTTATGAAGAAGGAAGTGATGTTTATACTGGCAGTCTTTGACTTCACAGGTTTTTCGACTTTTACAAAATTTAGTAAGATGTGATGCACCTAAACAAGAAAAACAACATTTATTTTCTCGTACCCACTCCCATCTTTTATCTATGACCAAATTTTTAAATTCTTTACATTTTTCAATTTTATGACCCTCTTTTTACAAAACTTACATTTAAATATAACATTTTTGTTTTCTTCTTTATTTCTACCAGTTGAAAATGAGTACCTCTTGTATCAATTTTATTTTATTATCACTATATCAACAACAACAACTTCAATATAACAAAACAGGTAAAAAAATAAAGTTACAACAAAGCCTATATGAAGATTGGTCAAAATTGGATTTGAACTTTCTATATAATTACCTTTTTTAACATCATTACTGTTGGCTCTATTGTTAAGGAAGAGAACTTTTAAAAACCGCACCGTATATACAAATTGGAACCAAACTTCAAATGCTTGTAACTCTAGAACGAATCGGGCCAATTTTTAAAATAAAACAGCCTTGAATGGAGAATCAAAGAGCCTTTAAAACGAGGTGCTACATGACTAGGGTTGCCATCCGTCCCGATATATCGGAACTGCCACCGTTATTGGGCCCTATCGTCCCGATTCCACAGCGAAAAGTCCCGATTTACGATATGGAAGAAAATATTTCATTTTATATGAAGCCCTGTATCAGAATTTTCTAAAATATGTTATGTCATACTTATTTTCAATTCCTTCACATAAAATCAAATCAGAGAGAATTTTTACTCCACTGTCACCAATTATTACCGCGGTTATAATTAATTGAACGCCTAAAATTGATGCTTGTGTGAGTTTTAACCTTTTTATATTGTGGTTAAGTCTTCGTGTCGCTTGGCAGGGGAATAATTTTGACGCTGAGTGTGATGCGGGCGCGATACTAGGAAAAGGGTACTATTTACCCACGTTCTGGCAGCACTAATTTCACTATACAGTGTGTCCCAGGATAAGTGAGACAAGTGGACCAAAAAATTTTGGAGTTTTAAAACGGCACTTTGTAAAAACTGGTCGCATATTCCAAAACTAATACATGTAAAATTTTACTCCCACTGATAATATACAGAGAGTTATAACTAAAAATTTGAAAAATGACAAAGAGTAAATTACTACTATTTTTTAAAACAGAACACAATTGTGTAAGTTAGGGCTTCCCAAACTGTGGGTCGTTATGCCCCAGGGCGTCGCAGTGTCATTCTAGGAGCGTTGCGTGTTGATGGAAGTTAAGTCAAGGTATTTCAGAAGAAAAAAATTAAACAGTGTAAATCTCGTTGTAAACATAAAGTGTACAGAGCACTTGTTATTATTAAAAAATATTTTCCAAAGGAAAGCTTGTTGGTTTGCTTTTAAGGTAAAAACCTTTTTTTTTTTTGGATAGTCGGCAGATTTGGGTCGAATACTGAAAATCGGTATGCGAATACGAATACCGGAAAAAAGTTTTCGAATACCGAATATTTGAATACTTGGAAGAAAAAAGTATTCGAATACTCGGTATTCACGAACACCCGAAATCGGTATTCGAATACTGGAACAAAAAGATTCGAATACTTCAAACGAAAAACAAAACCGATGATTAAAAATTTGAAGAGCAAAAAAGTTAGTATTCTGCTGATGACAATTTAGGTATTCGAATACTGCTTACACATTCCGGTATTCGAATACTCGGAACGCCGATATTCGAACACTCAAAAAAGTATTCGTCGAATACTTCAAAAGTATTAAAATACAGAATCCCGAAAACTAACCAAAAAAGTATTCTACCGAATACCAAACACACAAATGTATTCAAATACCGGCAAAATGTATTCTGAATACTATTCAGAATACTGAGTATTCGAATACGACCCAACTCTGATAGTCGGCCGTTGAAGGGCGTGTAAGGTTTTAAGGGCGTCGCAGTAAATATAAGTTTGGAAACCCCTGGTATAAATTAATGTTGGTTTGGTCAACGTTTTCGATTCCGCTTCAATAGCTTAGTTAAATGAGACACTGATTTTGTAATAAAATAATATTTATTTACATTAAGCAGTATGTACAGGGTGGCTCGAATTCGACGCTCATCATTGGGATTTCGGAAACCGTAAGAGATGCAGGATCGGTTAAATGGAGGCAAAGTTGCGCAATTTGATGCTCAATAAAATGCCGTTTTGCGTTTTAAAAAATTTCGAGTACTTCCGAAGATATTCGAAAAAAACCGGAATTTTCAATTTTGGTTTCTATTGTTTCTTGGCTATATTTGTTAAGATAACTCAAAATGAAAAACACGTTTTCGTGGCCACTTTTTCTGCTCTATAATTCAGTGTGATTAAATATTAAATATGACGTTTCGGCTCCTGGCGACCATCATCAACTTAATTTTTTTAAATACGGACCTGATATTTTTTCCATTTAATTAAATCCTTTCATCACTCTTAAAACACTATATATCGCCACTTTGATATTTGCTGACGTTTCGTATAGATAATTCCATCACCAGAATATTGCATATTTATTTAACCATAATACGGCCCTGAACTACATTTTTAGGTAAAAAGGTAAAAAAAAGAATAAACTTATTACATATTCATAATGTTTTATTGCAACTCATTGATATCTAACAGCGGAAATTACTTTATTAACAGAAACTAACCAGCAGGTACGAATTCAAGGGAGAACTTCATTTAATGTATGGATTGGTATGTGGAGGAACAAAATTATTGGACCTTTCGTTTACGAAGGGACCTTAACTTCCAAACGATATCTAAATTTGATTAGGAATGATGTCTTAGACGCCCTAGATAATCAACCTTTGGCAGTATTTCAAGAAATATGGTGGCAGCAAGACGGAGCTCCTGCCCACAATGGAAGGGAAGTAGCTCAATTCCTTTACCATATATTTCCTAATAAATGGTTTTGCAAGATGGCCCGCTAGGAGCCCAGATCTTAGTCCTCTAGATTATTTCCTTTGGGGATATCTTAAGAACCGTTTATTTAAAAATGCACCTCACGACCTTTAAGTACTACGACAAAATTTGATAAGGGAAGTTGCTGCCATTCCTGCGAGAACAATTAATCGAGCTGTATTAAAAATACAAAGCAAAGCAAGAAAACGCATTGAGGCGGAAGGTTATCTCTTTGAACACCTATAATAGTGATTAAATTATGTTTATTTTTAATATGGGCATCAAGATAGTATTACAAATTGTTTATGTAAGCTGATTTGTTGTCTACCTTTTTGTATCTTATGTCTAATATTCATGAAATTTTCGGTTAATAAAGTAATTTCCGCTGTTAGATATCAATGAGTTGCAATAAAAAGATTACGAATATGTAATAAGTTTATTGTTTTTTTACCTTCTTACCTAAAAATGTAGTTCAGGGCCGTATTATGGTAAAATAAATATGTAATATTCTGGTGATGGAATTTTCTGTACGAAACGTCAGCAAATATCAAAGTGGCGATATATAGTGTTTTAAGAGTGATGAAAGGATTTAATTAAATGGAAAAAATATCAGGTCCGTATTTAAAAAATTAAGTTGATGATGGTCGCCAGAAGCCGAAACGTCAGATTCAATATTTAATCACACTGAATTATAGAGCAGAAAAAGTGGCCATGAAAACGTGTTTTTTATTTTGAGTTATCTTAACAAATACAGCCAGGAAACAATAGAAACCAAAATTTAAAATTCCGGTTTTTTCGAATATCTTCGGAAGTACTCGAAATTTTTTAAAACGCAAAACGGCATTTTATTGAGCATCAAATTGCGCAACTTTGCCTCCATTTAACCGATCCTGTATCTCTTACGGTTTCCGAAATCCCAATGATGAGCGTCGAATTCGAGCCACCCTGTACAGGTTGTATACAAGCGATTTGGGGCTTATATCGGTTGAGCTAAATAACATAACCCATAGGCAATGAGAGGAAACGAGACAATCTAACTAAATAGCGGCATGTAAACATGCGTGACTAATAGTGCTTGTTTTGTTATTCTATTACTGGCCGATATACCAAAACTGCTTGCTCATATAGTATACCACGTAGCAAATGCTAAGAGGGGAAGGGGAGGATAATTCGGTAAATATTTTGTTACGGTAAAATTATGTATTAGGTTATTCGAGAGGTTATTGTATGTTCACGGATAATCGCGATACAATAACTTAGATAATTAGTTAGAGTAAGTATGTAGGTTGACAAAGGATTCAAAATAGAAATAGAAAATTTAACTTGCAAAATGCACAAAGTATAAAAAAGCAAAAAAACGCGTAAAGCAACTGAACTTCACCCGGTTATAAACCAAATCACAACTCGACTCGTCTCGACTGACGCTGTTTTTTGTTCGTTTGGAAAACATAAGTACCCTCTATAAAAGTGCCTATATTTCACTTGATTTCAGAAATGGCTTGTTCTCTGAAACAAATGGTGCCAAGCGAACAGTAACACTTTGTGATCCTTCCTTTCTTAGAATTATTACATAAAATGTGTCACTCTTGATTTGTGCGTTAAGGCAATATTTAAGTATTTAAATAGCTTAAAATAAGAAATTATAATTAAAATTAGGAACTATTATGCAAATTTCCAACAGTTGTAAAGAATTCAATTTCATGTCAAAATTTAAAGTTTGAACTTTAAAGTAAAAAACAAAAGTGTTTGTCAATTTTCTTACATGTAACGCATTAACACATAAATACTCGACATGAGAGAGCTAAGTTTTAAAAGTTCTTTAATATGTTTTTATTTTCTCTTAAATTTTGCTCCCTTTTGCTAACTATTTAGGTTTTAATGTGTAATATAAAAAAATTTGAAAAATCTTTTTTTTACTGTTATACCTTTGGTTATGCCTAAACTTCAAATTTTATGTCAAAATTTGAAGTTTAGGCATAACCAAAGGTATAAAATTTTGTTTAATTTTTAAAAATACAAGTACTTTATTCTTCATCATTTTTATTTTTTTTTTTTTTAAATATTAACCTCTTAAGTTTTAGACTATGCAACCAATTTTTCCAAAATACCGTTGAAAATTCATATTTTTTTATCCATTTGTCCTCTTGTAAAAACTATACCTACTGGAACACACTGTATTTCTTTTTTTACAAACGATTTTTTACTTAAAGCTAAATTGATACTCCATATTTCATTTACATTTTTAAAACTATTTTTTTCTATTTATTTTTGTTTTATATTAAATTGCATACGCCTCACTTTTTTGGTTGCTGTATTTTTAAGGCAAATCTTATGCAAATTAATAAAAAAATCTGTTTAATAATAAAAGCAGAGACAATAACTCTAATGCTTAGTTTCACAATATATAGTTACTATCACTTTTGGGTTAACTATTTTGGCAACACCAATCACATTTAGGTATTTCGTTGTTTCTACGGTTAGTGTTAACCAAATATTGTAAAACTGGCCGTAAGAAATATTATCACAATTGTTTAATTACACCCATTTTTTTCAAACCGAAATCCCCGACGCTATAATGACCATTTGGTCGTGGCAATGTAGCACAAAATTTCCGAATTTTTTAGGACATTATGGATCGGACTGCGGTTTTTGCATTCTCTTCCAAAAATTATTTGTAAAATTTGTACCTGATTTTTACCTTATACAAACCGCAGGTTGCATTGCTGCAGCCAAAAATGTATTCAAGAAATGCCTTTTTGAGACGCCCTTTGGAAAATTTAACAACTTTGTAAATAAGAGTCAGAAAAGGCCCAAGTTGGGTACTGGGGGTTTTTTGAGTTCACTGATTACGAGTATGATATTTAAATTAACGCTCAAACACCAGGAGCACCTGGAACGCCAACAAACGTCATCTCCGTAGTACTCTCCCAGAATTCATGAGAGGAAGCGGAGAAACTCGGAGCCCGGGAGTTTTTGGGTCGTTTAATTTAAATATGGCATCGGCGAACATTCCACGAATACTTAATGATACGCTCTAACCTGGACGCAGACGTCATCTCCGAAGAATTTTCCTGACAAAGTGCCAAAAAGAACCCGAAAAGCATTGTGGGGTCGTTTTGTGGGGCTCTGAATCCGAATTCTATGTCGAAAACGACCCCCGAACACCTGGTGCACCGTAATCTAGCCCCAGAAGTAATCACCGTGGCTTTTCCTGATGAAATCTAAATTGATACATTATTAGTCCGGTCATTTTCTTCGTCATCCACTGACATATTTATAATGACGTTTTCGACATGTAATTCGGATTCAGCGCCCCACAAAATGCCCCTACAATAATTTTTGGGCTCTTGTGCCAGGAAAACTCTCGAAGATGACGTCTGCGTCCAGGTTAGGGCGCACCATGTGTCCGTGGAGTGATCGCCGATGCAGGAGTTGAATTCAGCAAGCCAAAATACCCCTCAGCCGCCGAATTTCTCACGAGACCTCTTTCGTGATCAGCGACCGAGTATCTGACTTAGGCCAGTTCTGGTTAGTTTTAAATTTTCCAAAGGGCGTCTCGAAAAAGCATTTCTTGAATACATTTTTGGCTGCAGCAATGCAACTTCTGGTTGGTATAAGGTAAAAATTAGGTACAAATTTTACAAATAATTTTTGAAGCGAATGCAAAAAACCGCATTCCGATCCGTCCTGTCCTAAAAATTCCGACCTTGTGCCCTTTTAGTGCTTCATTGCCTTAAGGAGATGCCGTAGCACGTTAAATAAGCTAAAACGCGATTCCCTGCCGTTTTTAACACGCTTTTATTAACTTGGGTTGTAACTATCTATCTATCCATCTGGCTATCTATGTAACGGAATCTTTGAGCCTAATTTTAACCAACTTCCAGCTATTCGATTTCTTTGAAACTTTGCACACGTATTAAGGACCCATGACAATGCAATAATCTGCAAACAGTATCCCGTTATCTTGTTTTTGATCGCCAGGAAAAAAATTCCATTATATTATAAAAACAACACCTGGGTTGCCATCTGTTGGCAACATTCCAAACTTTGCTACTCAATTGCGAAGAAATTTTTTAGTGGGTTGCCATCTGTTAGCAACATTTCAAACTTTGCTACTCTTTGCCATCTGTTGGCAACATTCCAAACTTTGCTACTCAATTGCGAAGAAATTTTTTAGTGGGTTGCCATCTGTTGGCAACATTTCAAACTTTGCTACTCTTGTTCACTAAAAATTTTTTTCGCCATTTTGTCAAGAGTAGCAAAGTTAATTGATATAACGAACTAAAAAATGAAAAATAATTAATAGTTTAAAAAACTAAAAAACACGCTTTTATATGCAACCGAACTAAAAATTAGAAAATAATTTTTCATTAAAAAAATATTGTCATTTCATAGTAAAAGCGTGGGGTGCTTAATATATTAAATGTTATAATTATTATATTTGCCAATATCTATGATGGAAAAGTTATGAAAAATAGTAAAATGCACCCTACGCTTTTTACTATGAAATGACAATATTTTTTTTAATGAAAAATTATTTTCTAATTTTTAGTTCGGTTGCATATAAAAGCGTGTTTTTTAGTTTTTTTAAACTATTAATTATTTAAATATTTGTTTGAGAAAAAGTTGTATATTGAAAAGTTTCTTAAAATGATCCAAAGATTATCGGAAAGTTGGATATTTTTAGGGTTTTGTAATTTTGGGAAATTTAATGTGTTAATTTTTACCATTACCAAAAATCAATTAACTTTCCAATAATCTTCGGATCATTTTAAGAAACTTTTCTATGTACAACTTTTCTCAAAACAAATATTTAAAAAACGGCAGCGAATCGCGTTTTAGCTAATTTAACGTGCTACGGCATCCTCTTAACTCGGTCGTTATTCTTATTTAATTTGTGTTCTCTATTTATTGCTGATTTACCTTTAATACAGGGCAAACATGTTCAGGTGGACCTGACAGGTATGCCTGTCTACAGTTTATACATACAGGTAGACCTGAGACCTGACCATGACGCAAAATGGGAAAAGATGGATTAAGTATTTAAAAATCTGGCACCCACGATATTCTGGTAGTTAGGCATCAAGCTATTACAAAAATAAAAATACTTCAAATTCTGTTTTCTAATTCTGTGTAATAATACAATGTTTTTTTAGTTTATTTTATTAATTAGATTTAAAGTTAAACATATTTATGGGCATATCGAAAAATATTTACACATTCAAAATCATTGGCTTTCATTAATGGGGATTTAAGTGACACCAAGGAAAACAAATTAACGCATTTTTAATGTTCGAATTAGATTGAACATGTCACTATTACCAAATTAAAACAATACCCCATGGATTTACTAATCTTATTTTGTAGTAATGGGCCTTCGCAGAATATTTTCGACGACAACAGTAATTGTAGGATTATTCATAGCTGTTGATTACGGATTATGCGACGAATTTGTGTGCAGAGGTTATGACAGACAACAAGTTTCTGATGATACAGGCCCATGGTCCTGGAAAACCCATAGCATTTGGACTGGATTATATATATTTGGGTTAACTTTATTCGCCGGATTTTTTACTTTGTTGGATAGACATGTAGCTCCAAAAATCAAAGTGGTAAGGAATTGTTATTATGGAATATTGCAGTGTGTCCGAAATTGGTAGGGAATGTATTGGGCTATTCGAAACTCCAACTGATAGAAAGATGGGTAAGGAAGAAAGTTTTGGGCCATTCAACCGTTAATCTTATGCCGTTTTGATGACAGCTATGTCTTGTTTGGTTTATGAGTTACTTTTAAAAAACTGAAAAAGTACTGTAAATTTTTATTTTTAAAGAATTTTTGAACCTGTAAAAAATTATTAAGACAACTTTTAAGAAAAATGCACTTCTGTTTTCAGATTTAAATTTCAACAATTCGGTTTTGAAATACCATCATCAACTTTTGTTTTTCTTATTGCGACCATTTTATTTTTCACACATTTTAAAGAACATTTTTTCTTTTTAAGATGATATGTAACACTTAATAAAAAAATAATTTGTATGTCAAAAATTGTCAAAATAATTTTTTGCCGAGTTGGCCATGACTGCAGAATCCATTGGCTCTAGAAACAATTGCCTTTCCATTCCTAATAAAAGCCTATGTTAAAAAGCCAATACAACTAGCAACTTTTATAAAGTTATGTACCCAAACAAAGATATTATATATTTACCTTGTGTGCATGGGTACATTTAAATATGTATTAATAATATCAAAGCTATACAAGCTGTAAAATTTTTCAGAAATGGATGTATGTGGTCAAAAACTTTTTTACCTATAACATACAGTTATGGTTGGGTCTGTACCAAAAAACCAATTATGTAGACCAAAATACAACAATCTTACGCAATTTAGCTTAGTCGAAAAGTTGATCGTTTGCTAGATACAGGGTGTCAAAATTTTTATTTTATTTTAGTTATTTTTAAATATTGTTCCAAATTACCTCGTATAAAAACACGTGTCTTCGTTTTTATACCTTTATTAACAATGGAACGTAACTATGGTTACAACAACGACAAAATCTACTCTTGTCAATGTCTCGAAGTTTACAACACAAAAGTCGAATTTATACTGACTGATCCGAGGTTTCCCGTCGCCCTTTTATAGTATGATGGAAGAGTAAAGAATGATCTAGAATATTCGAGAAATATCGTGAAAATTCCATAGTACAGGATGGCATAAAAGTTCTTAATGGATAATTCGGGCGTTTTCGGAAACCTTCGAAAGTGATGAAAGAACTTGGAAAAATTAAGGTAAATTATTTAAATAAATTAACAAACTAAATTAAATGATCCTAACTCTCTAAAATTCTATAACCTAAACACATTTTTGAAAGTCTGTAACATTGCCCCCTTCCAAGTTTTGATCGTCTCGATCAAGTATCTTCACTGTCTTGATAACGGCTTAGCCTTTCTAGATGTACTACTTTCATCTTTGCCTGTGGACTCTTCTGTATACGGTACACCAGATCATTAAGCCGTGTCACCACTTTATATGGTCCCTCCCATGACTTCTGTAGTTTCGGTGAACGCCCCTTGGTTCTTCTTGGATTGTATAACCAAACTTTTTCACCGACGACAAATCCCTGATGGTTAGCTTTCAAGTCATAGCGGGATTTCATACGGTCACTTCCTTTTTGTAACTTGGTACGCACCTCTTCATGTATCCTCTGTAGCTGTTTACTTAGTTGACTTACATAGTCTTCTGCTGGTTCTTCATTGGTGGAAGGTCGTCCTGTAAGCAAGTCAACTGGAAGGCATATTTCCGCTCCGAAAATGATTTTAGCAGGTGTTTCGCCAGTAGTTTCGTGAATCGCGGAGCGGTATGCTAATAAAAACGGCTGTATACAGTTATCCCAGTCACTTTGTTGGTCATTTACTTTAATTTTCAGGTAGTTATCAAGTGTTCTGTTAAACCGCTCTACCATACCATCGGACTGGGGATGAAGAGGTGTTGTTCTTGTTTTATGGATTCCCAGGAGATTACAAAGGTTCTTGAAAAGATCGGACTCAAAGTTTCTGCCTTGATCGGAATGTATTTCTCTAGGAACTCCATAGCGACAAATCCATTGTTGAAATAATACATCGGCAACAGTGATAGCTTCTTGATTTGGGATTGGGTAGACTTCTGGCCATTTACTAAAGTAATCCATCGCTACCAATATATAGCGATTCCCTGATTTACTAACTGGAAATGGCCCTGCTATGTCTATGGCAATTCTTTCAAAAGGTGCCCCTACATTGTATTGCTTCATCTTGCCATGGCTTCGTGTTTTGGGTCCCTTGCTGGAAGCGCAGTCCTTACACCTTCGGCACCAGTCTTTTACGTCTGCACGGCTTCCCAGCCAGTAGAACCTTTCTCGAACCTTTTCAAGAGTCTTCATAACTCCGAAATGGCCACCTCCTACACCATTATGCAAGGCTTGCAATACTTCAGGGATCCTTTTGGTTGGTAGGATTATCTGATGTTTATGGGTTTTGCCGTCAGAACTTTCCCAGACCCTTTGTAATAGGCCATCTTTAATAATCAAAGAGTCCCATATGGCCCAGTACCCTTTATGTCTTGGAGACTTGGAGGCTATTTTCTGATATGGTGGTCTTTCCAAATTCTCTGTCTTAAGTTTGATAATGTCTCCAAGATCGGGATCTTCTAGTTGTTCTTTGGCCAAGATCTTAGGATCCCATTCTTGAGAGCACTGGAGACGTGTTCTTCGGCAGTGAAATTCATCAGGATCTTCATGTTCTTCTCGTCTGCTGCAGTGTTTACAATCATCCGGGCAAGGTCGTCTTGATAAAGCGTCAGCATTCTTATGGTTCAGTCCCCTTCGATGTTCAATTTTGAAATCATATTCTTGAATGCGTTGTAGCCATCGTGCTATCTGACCTTCAGGGTTCTTGAACTGAAGCAACCATTTAAGTGATGCATGGTCCGTTCTTAGGAGGAATTTCTGGCCATACAGGTATTTATGAAAATGCTCTAGGGATTTAACAATAGCCAAAAGTTCTTTTCTGGTGACACAATAATTTCGTTCAGGTTTGGAAAGGACTTTGCTAAAATTAAGGTAAATTATTTAAATAAATTAACAAACTAAATTAAATGATCCTAACTCTCTAAAATTCTATAACCTAAACACATTTTTGAAAGTCTGTAACAATATTCTATTTATTATAATTAAATTATTTAATACAAAATTCAGTATTAAAAGGTTTTTAGAGTGGGGAATCGAAATATTCTAATGTTTTAATCGTAAAATATAAAGGGGCCACCTGCAGTCCTTTGCCTAGCTTCAAACTTTTTTTTGCGTCGGTATACTATAGTTTTAGTGCAGATTTTTTATTCTTTCATATTTTTTTGCACAGAAAAGGTATTTTTGATAAATATTGCTACCAGCAACCCTTTTTGATATATTCCAGATTAAACATTTTATTCCATACCCTATATATATATATACAATGATCTAATGCAATTTACCTTAGTCAAAAGGTTGCCAATTTGCACGATTTAGGGTGTCAAATTTTCCCTTTTTTTCGTAGATACCTTGTATCTTGCAAACGATTACCTTTTCAACTAAGGCAAATTGGATAAAATTGTTTTATTTTGGCGTAAGGAAATTGTAGTAACTATTTGTACAGACCTTTATTTATTTATTTATTTATTTATTTATTTATTTATTTATTTATTTATTTATTTATTTATTTATTCATTCATTCATTCATTCATTTATTTATTTATTTATTTTTTAAAATTTTAATACACCGAGGCAAAAAGGTAATGACACTTTGAACAAAAGCATAGGACTGCTTGTGGCTCCCTCTATGTTAAACAGAACTCTCTTTTACTTTAAAAAATCCCTCTTACAGAATTTTATAAATACTTTGACACCCTGTATTTCGCAAACGATCAACTTTAGGACGCGGCTTAATATCAAATTCTACAGTAAAAAATAACCTTCGCTATTTATCCAGTAATTAGATAGGAATTTGACCATGCCGAGATTTATTTTCTATTTATTTACGCGAAAACCGTACATAAAACGAAAAAAATCAGGAGATCAATAAATCAAACGGGGATTTAAAAAGAATTTTTATTTTAGAAAAATGCAGTGGCGTACCATTTTTTCTTTAAAAATATTTACCTTAAACCCCTCATAAACGACACTGGTTATTTTTTTAATTTAAAAAAAAAAAAAAATTCTAGCTTTTATTTTACCCCTTAAAGTTTGTCGGTTAAATTATTGGACACCCTATATAATAATAAATTCATCCTGTCTTCAAATTGCGTCGAACACGATTACCAATTTTTACTTAAATAATAATCTGTGAAAAAACATTTTACACCTCTTACCAACCTACTATTTTGAATTATAGCATATTTTTTGGTATTTTTTTTATTTCTTATTTTATGCCTAATTCTAATAGCTCTATTAAAAGTTCTACTTTTTGACGCAAACAGCGGGGGGATAATTTCTTGGGTCAAAGCATAAGAATGAATGTAATCTCACAGTATAACTTACTGGTTTGTTTGCTTTTAAAAGTGAGGGCCCTTTTTTTTGCTCTTAAATTTTTTTAGCGGCATTTTTTTTCATAAGTTTAGGTCCTCCCAAGATATTAAGCTCCCCCAGAAAAACATTTCTGAATTCAACACTGCCTGCAAAATATGTTTGTATTTCAATTTTTATTAACCTAAAACCTTTCCTTCGACTTTTTTAAGCTTCCATATGCAAGAAGATCGATAATAAGTAATAAAAATAAGTGTAAGGAACATTGTTTTCTCAAAGATTACTATGTGAGTATAATTTCGTTTTTCAGTTGTGTTCGTGTCAATTTATAGACATAGATATCATTTGGTTTTTGCATGTTGTGGATAATAAAATTAATAAAAACCCTTTTGAACAGATGAATCCATTTTTGTTAGAAAGTTTACAGAGTGATTTCAACACATATTTTAATGTGCCGATTCACACAAGCTAAATATCCATTTTTGTTTGGGTACATAAGTTTATAAAAGTTTAAAATAAACTGTATTTTTTCCAATATAGGTCATTGTAGGGATTGAACAGGAATTGTGTCTAGAGCTAATGGCTTCCTCAGTCATGGCCAACTCGGACAGAAACGTTAAAATTAAAATCTAAACACAAAAATGCATTACTCTTAAAGAGTTGCCCTAATAATATTTTTACAGATTCCAAAATTATTTGAAAGAAAAAGTTACAGCACTTTTTCAAAAATGCGCATTTTTAGTTTTTTCAAATTAACTCCAAAACCAAACATGATACAGCCGTCATCACAGCGCCATTAGATTAACGGTTAAATGATCCAACACTTTCCCCATTTAACCATCTTTCTATCTCTTATAGTTTTTAATATCCCAATATATGCCCTACCAATTTTGGACACACCGTATACAGTAAATTCATGATCCTGGAAATTAATTTAAAAAAATGTGCCTATAAGAACACATTTTTACTTTGATTTTTGTGTGAACACCTAGTATAAAAAAAAGTATACATTTTGGGAATTTTAAAAATATACATTTTTGGGAATTTTAAAATAAGTACCACATTTTAATTAGTTTACTTAACATTAGGAAATTTGCTACATAAAAATATACGTGAGGTGTCAAGGTCTTAAAAGTATAAATTAAACAATTTTCTAGGTTACTTTTATAATAATAAAATAAAAACATTAAACAAACTGGGTAGCGTAGAAATGCAAAAAAAACACTGGAAAATTTGATATTTAAAGAAGAGAGAAAGAAATTAAAAGGGAGATTAGATAAGAAGTAGTTAGTGAAGTCAAGTATAAAGTTAAAGTTGTAGTTAAGCCCCGTACGGGCTACCCCTAGTGGGGGTATGCCCGTACTAAATTAAGTTAGTTCAATAAGTTAAGTTGGTCCTAAAAAATGCAAAGTTAGTTTTGATGGTTCACCGGTCTCATTGTCCCAAGAAGATAGTTCCATATGGTACATTAGTCCGAGTGACGTAAAGTAAGCCCTATATGTATTCAAAAATATACGTCACAATATGTTGACATTTACCTATGTGTGTATATTTTATACAGTTTGTCTACCAAAGTTGGCGTCATATGGGAAAAGTATTATTATTAATTTTACGAAAAACCGCTATCTTTATTAAAAGTTCTGCATTGTATATCCTCTTTCACTGCAACCTGCTCATGTTTATTGTGTGTTCTACATGGTCCAAAACCTTCTTATATCAAATTTTATCGAGGCTTGACCAAAAATGTGATTTTTGCTCAGAATAAAGTACTTGTTTTGCTTATATTGAAAATTATTATAAAGAAAAGATATTAAAATTTAAAATGACTTACAAATACATATGTAATTTGGTTTATTTGCAAGAAAATTATTTTTTATTGATATTTTTTTCTGCGGTAATGGTAAAAACTTAGGTTTATACAAAATTTCATATTTAGACGTATTTTTTAATTCTAAACATCCTTTTTTACGAAAATTTTTGATCTTAGCAAAAATACAGGTACTTTACTCTTATGCAAAAATCACATTTTTGGTAAAATCTCATAGATGACTGACAATTTTTGAAATCTGATGGTTGCACTTATATCTCAAAAACGGTTGATCGTAGCGATATTTACCAAGTATACCTTTCTTGCACAGAAAATATGAGGAAAAAAATTCTTTACCAAAACTTTAATACACAGAGACAAAAAAAACATTTTGAACATAAACAAAGGAGTGCAAGGATTTGCGATTTATCATTGTATTTTGGCCGTAGGCATTTGTACAGATCTTTTGGAGACCTATATATTTTAATTCATATATTTTTTAACCTTTATTATTTTAATTTACTTTCCTCTCCTCATATTATTCAGTACCGCAGTCCCATTTTACTTAAAAATGGATCATGGGCATACTTTTGGTTACATATACAGGGTGTTTCAGAAAAACTTGCTGACGTTTAAGATTGTTAATCTTTAGGTGATTTCAAGAAGAAAAGTTAAAATAATCCTATGTGCTAAAGGTCCGTACTTCTTTCACTGACTATATATTTTTTAAGAAAAATTTGGCAGCGCCATTGCTTTTTGGAACAGAAATTATTGATATTTTACATTTTTCCGAATTGTATAATATATACACATTACACTTTATTGTATTGAAAGTAATTTTTATCAGAAAAGACAAGGAAAATGTATGCTCTAATTTTTAGATATCCCACAACTCGGTATCAAGCTCCTTTGTAAACACCATTTCAAGATCTGTTACTGCTTCAACGTCAAATTTAATTCCTTCAGACGCTGAAGAACATGAAAGACAAGCTTTCCAGTTTCCCAAGAGTAAATCGACATTCTGTTTTGCACTGTGGATTCACATTTTTGGTTTGGCATTAGTAATCCTTACATTTTGGGTAGACTTTATACCCGGAATTGGAAAGGTTAGATATAAAATAAGTTAAATTAGTAAAATATCACAATTATTTTTTGCCACCCTTAAAAAATGCTGTTTTGTGAGATAATGATAATATCATAAAGAAAATTCTCCATTTTAGTACACTATATAAAACGGACATGTTTGTTAAATACAAAAATTTGATACCATAACAACCGTAACCGTCCAATCAAGTTTTGTCAAACTGTGGTCCAGTTACTAGAATGTTTTCACCTGTTTAATTTTTGACAAGATATTTAACAATACGAAACCTACATCTTCAAATGAGGCGTTGAGACCCAGAGGTGACCATCCTACAAATCAAAAATTGTGCTATAACACCTATTTTCAATAATAAAACTTATTTCTCAGAGCCCAAGCGGACTAAGTGAAGCTTACGCGTTAAAGCATAATTTTGATTTGTGGGTTGGTCACCTCTGGTTCTCAAAACCTTAAATATGCTGGTCATAAGATCAGTAATCTAAATTTTTATCAAGCATGTCAACCGGTTGCTACAGATCAAACTACCATACATTTCGACATATCTTTTAGTTCATTTGTCACCTAATTTAAAAATTAGTGAATTAGCAATTTGCATTCCTAATAAAAACTGTTAGTAAACCCCTCTGTGTCAAATGTGTTTATTACAACAAAATAAAGTTGTGTTATTACAGTTTTGTGAGGAGTAAATATTATCAAATAAAAAGAAAGAAATCAAAACCTGTAAAATGTTACTGCTATTAATTAAAATTAATTTTAACGTTTTGATAGTAACATTGTTCAACATTTGAATTTGATTAGGCCGATAAATGATAAAAATAATTTATTAAAAAAAGTATATTGATTCTATTTCAATATTAAACTTCAACATTTCTGTAGTAATTTTACAAAAGTAGTAGTGGAAGTCCTTACGCACAACAATAAAGTAATAATATATCGTTTTGTAACTATACAATAATTTATTCTCCAAGTCAAATTACACAACAAATAGTGTAATGTTACCAAACAAATTTGGTGTTTTGTTGGTTTGTGAGTTGAAAATGATGTATTATAAATTAACTGCACACTTTTTGTTATATAATAAAAAGGTACTATAAGTTAAGTCACAAACAGTTATTGTAAATTTCAAATTATTTTGTTTAGAGTTAATTAATTGTTTTAGAAAATTACAATATGCTAAAAAAATATCCGTTTTCCGACAGTTCAGAGAAAAACTTCTGCTTTTCATGTCATTCGTCGGGACCCCTAGACCAGAGTAGATGTTTTTTTGTAAAAGGTAAAAAATATAACAAACATAAAAGAAAAAATTAATTTCATGCGATCTGTGGTCGTAAAGGAGGGAAAAATAGTTTTTATCAATTTCCGGCAGAACTACAAGTTTTACGCAAAAACGTTAAATGACAATGTTGTTGATAGTAAAAAGATCTACAAGTTTTGTATTTACACTTTTTTACATAACCTCAAAATTATTGTAAAAATTTTAAACAACTAAGTTTTTGGTTCTTTATTTTTATCTTTGTTAAAAAAAAGAAAAAATACAAAATTTGGTGAGACCTTGGTATGTCCCAAATACACCCTAATTTTTTGAAATTAAAATGTTTATTTTTACACATTATTTTGACTGAATATTAAAAAAGTACCCTTATTTTCAATCGAAAATGCACGTGTCAAAATATCGGCATTTCCAAAAAGTCTGTAAGCTTTTTGTTCGTTGAAATCTCTACTTTCCGAAGTTGTAAAAAAATATACATTACCACAGTAAATTTTCCATAAAAATGAATTTTCATAGGACTAGTAATTTTGCCGGAAATCAACAAAAACCGTTTTTTACCCTTTAAAACACAACACCTTCCACTTCCAGACTTCATAACGCCTGTAATTTATTTTTCCATTCGTTTTTAATATTTCTATTACATTTTTCATTGGGTTTCGTCCTTCTATAATTTTTTTGGTTACATAAATTATCGACCCTTGTCTGATAACGATTTAATAAAAAAAACGGATCCGATTTTTTGGTAGTTTCTGAGAACATTTACCATTGTAATGTATGTTTTTTACACCATTAGAAAGTACAGATTTTATCAAACAAAACGACCACCCATTGGAAAATGCCGATATTTTGAGACGTGAATAAGGGTACGTTTTTCATATTAAGTCAAAATAATATGAAAAAAAAAATAATATGTTAAACCAAAAAAATTAAGGTGTATTTGGGACATGCAAGGGTCAGTTTTCACAACATTTTTTTAAAAATAATTTATTTTTGTAAAAGATAAAAATAAAAAACCAAAAACTTGCATATTTGATTTTTTCACATAAATTTTGAGGTTATGTAAAAGAGCGTAAATACAAAATTTGTAGATCTTTTTATTGCCTATAACCGTTGTACGAGATAACTTTTCCATTTAGCTTTTTTCTATGAGACTTGTAGTTTTGCCGGAAATTGAGAAAAACCGTATTTTACACTTTAACCCACCCATCTCCCCCTTCCCGACCTTAAATCAATATTGGTTAACCTTTTTCAATGTTTGTAATGGGTTTTATTCTACTATAATTTTTTTCACTTTTTACGTTTTTATATGCTTCGGCACTAGTCTACCCCTTCAGTGACACATTTCGCCTTACTCAAAGGACTTAACAAACTGGCCTATTGTTGCCAAGTGACCCGAAACTCTTTGCGGTAGCTGAATCTGAAAAAATACGGTAGAAAACGGGAGATATACCATTATCTACCATTAAAATATCAAATTTGTTGCTTTTTAAATTATCTCATAGTTTGTTTTAATGCATGTTATAATAGTATAATAGTTTAGTTGTAAATACGTTTATAATAAAAAAAAACTTTTAAAGCAAATTAACCTTAAAAAACTAAACTAAAACTTACTAACCAAACTAAACCTAAATTATAAAATGACAAAAACTCCACACTGAATTAGAAAAAACTACTATTGTATCTCTTTATCCAAGTATGATCCGAGTCCTGCTTGTACATGTGTTCATTTACAAGTTTTCGTATAATACACACATTTTACACATATTTTAAAATTATAACAACTTGCGTCGTTTAGTTTTACAAATTCTTAAAAAACCTATTTAAAACAGACAAACATAAAATTTTAAAAATCAGATACATTTATCAATTTTAGGCGTTCAACCAATTATAACCGCGGTAATAATTGGTGACAACTTTGACGTATAATACATGGTTTAAACGTCAACATAACCGATTGGTAGATACCTTTTTAGAATTGGTTCTTCGCCAAACATTGATGATTAACATAAATCAATATTTATTATGTGTTATGTCTAAAGTGACCACACGTCCCGATTTTGGTAGGACAGTCCCGCTTCTTGGAGGAGTGTCCCGCCTCCCGCTGATTTTTGAAAATGTCCCGATTTTTATAAAGTTAATATTTAAAAAGTTTCCCATTTGGTAAGAACTTTCGAAGACACGCTGTATAGTAAACTATCTATTGTAAGATGCCCACAAATTTTTGTGAACACCATTCATATTTTATTACCACATAAATTTAGAACACTAAAATATTTAATTACTATTTATATATCTTTAACAATAAACCAGTTACCCATTCTAAAAACCCTATTTACTTTTCCTGTTTTTATTTATGCTGCTTTAAATTCATTTTAGGGTGCTACAGTTGCAGAATCCTGGAACTATACAATGCATGGTGTGCTTTGTCACTTTACGACACCAGGACATTTAAAACATTACAATGATAGTTGCGGCAACACATTTTGGTATATGTTAGTATTTCAATTGGCATATATAATCTTCGTCGTATCATCAATTAAATTTTTAATGCTTTCCCAGTCTGCAGTTTTTACTATTGCAACCATGTCATATGCACTGCCTTTAGTTGGTATTTGGTGGTCTTTATTTTATGCTTCGCCAGCAGGTAAGTACACCAGCATACTTTTGAATTCCCTAAAAAATTGCTCAGTCGTGACCTTCGTGAATAAACAGGCCGCAAGGTTCAATATTATCAGCTGATGCTCCGGGTGTTTTGTTTATATGGATTTTTTTATTATTTTCAGGACAACTTATTTGGTCCCCTAAACTTAGAGGTGAATTTGTCTGTTCCATCCTTGGCTTACCTATAGTCAGTGTCGCGCTAGGTTTACTTTGCATAGCCCACTTTGAAGATAGCCGTAAGTTCTTCAACCTTCGTATTACGTCTAGGGGACAAAATGCCTAAATAAACCAGTATTATATATTTTTATTTGTTTCTAAGTTTATTATGTCTCTTGTAGTCCGGTCCATTTAGACCAAAAAATAAGAATCAGGTTACAAAAATTAGCAAACTGGCTGTAAATTGGTAGGATTGTTTGAAACACCATTATAAATAAAATGTTAAAAAAGTCCTCATTGATCCGACGAAGAAAAAAGTTTACTCGAAGTCAAAGGTCTCAAAAACGGTTTTTGGAAATTTTCATCCCATAAATCATCATAAAATTAGCTTAAACAAAAATTGTACATCAGGTAATTATCTACAACAATGTCTTAATACTTTTTTCCTAAGAGCCACCGTTTTTGAGAAAAACGATTCAAAGGTTGAAAAAGTTGTTATTGTCATAATGTGTAAGTACACCACGTACAACTTACATACACCATCGAAGCTGTAATACAAAATATTTTAATTTATATATAATTTTTTCAAGTTCTTTCATCACTTTCGAAGGTTTCCGAAAACGCCCGAATTATCCATTAATAACTTTTATGCCATCATGTACTATGGAATTTTCACGATATTTCTCGAATATTCTAGATCATTCTTTACTCTTCCATCATACTATAAAAGGGCGACGGGAAACCTCCGATCAGTTAGTACAGATTCGACTTTTGTGCTGTAAACTTCGAGACATTAACAATATAAGATTTTGCCGTTATTGTAACCATAGTTACGTTACATTGTTAATAAAGGTATAAAAACGAAGGCACGTGTTTTTATACGAGGTGTTTTGGAACAATATAAAAAGTTTGGGTAATAACAAATCACTAAAACTACGTGCTTAGATAAATTTCGATATGCATGATTCGTTAAAAATACTCAAAATAAAAAACCAGTGCGGTATGCTAATCTCCCTTCAACCTCAGCGGCTGCACATTAACATCTTTTTCAGGTATATTACCAAGTTTAAGTGTGGTTCGGTTACCAGCTAGACCCAAAAGACTGGGGTTTTTAAAATATGTATAAATAAACAGTTTTTAAAATATATTTTTGTAAAAACAAATATAAAATACAACTTAACTAAAACAAAAGAGAAGAATGCGCGTGAGCAGATCGAAAAGTTGCAGCAAGAAAAACTTGCATGCAAGAAAACTTTCAAACTGTAACAACAGCTTTAAAAATGGTAATATTTCTTCTGTTTCTAGTTTATTTCCATTGTTAACTTCGGTCATGAAGCTGCAAAACAATTTATATTCATCTACGATTTCTAACGATAAATCATTTTTATAAAAATTAAGCAGTTTTATGAACATGTGTGACATGGAAACGTATGCATATTATGATTTTACCAACTTTATTAATCGTTATATCTCAAAAACGATGGCTCTTAGAAAAAAAAGTATTAAAACATTATTCTAGATAATTACGTCATCTACAATTTTTGTTTAGGCTAATTTTATGATAAAACTTTCCATTTCTCTGAATATCGTGAAAAACCAGTATTTCTGACATTTGAACCCCAGTAAAAATGTTTCCTCGTGTCGGATCGATAAGGACTTTTTACATTTTATTGATAATGATATTTTAAACGATCCTACCAAATTTCAGCCATTTGCGAATTTTTGTAACCTCGGATGTCTAAATTGCCCAGACAATTGTATTTATGTGTGATGCCGTCAAAGGGTACACCACAGGGTACTTTGAATTAAAATCATATTTTTGAAATAATAATGGGGGTCTAGTTTTAAGGTGTACAATTTCCAATTATACTTTTTAATACAACAGTAATAAAGAATGCATTACATTTAATGTATAGGTTCTTTTTACAGGGTTTTAATTTATATTTTACCACCCACTTTTGAGCTATAACCAAGAAGGATAGAAAAAAACTTCCTGTACAAAAAATTCATGCTTTTAATCTGTAATCTTTTAGGCATAAAAAAGAAACAAATGAACATCAAAAACTGAAGAAAAATTAAGAGGTAAACTTTTTTAAATGGACTATATTATGTCACAATTAAAAAGGTCTTTTAAAAAACTTTATACAATTACCACATTTGATATATCTATCTTTAATAGTTTTCAAAATATAACCACTTAAATTTGAAAACTAGATATAATATCCATTATACCTACTACGGCACTAGGCGGAGACTGTGGATGTAATGGAAATTATCCAGATTTAAAAGGCCATATTTCCAAAACTAATAAAAATAAATATATTAAATGGGGTATTTTTGTCAAGCTTTTTAAAAGACCTTTTTAAGGGCGACATAATATACAGGGTGTTCCATTTAAAACAAGTTTACCTCTTCAGTTTTTGATGTCCATTTGTTTTTTCTTTTATGCTTAAAAGATAATAGATAAAAACGTATGAAATTTTTCTACAAGGCGTTTTCCTCTTTCCTTTTTGATTATAGTTAAAAGTAGGTGGCAAATTATAAATGAAAATCCTGTACATTTTTCTTTAATAAAACATAAAAATCTAATTTTGGAGATTGTACACATTAAAACTAGCTCCCTTATTTTTAGTATACTTATTTATTACATAAATTACAACAATCAGTGGTTGCTTATATTTTTTCGTTTAAGTTAGAAATTTTTAAAAATCTATATAACATGATGAAAATACACATCATTTTAGCCGTCTAAAAATTAATAATATGTAGATACTAACAGCAGCGGCTGGTGATGTCCAATTTGGTGGGTCAGCCCGCGCCATAGACAAAAACTAATCTTTAAAATTTTATTTAGGCCTCTTATTAGAAGTAATTAATTCATTTTTGGTGATAATATGTCAAATAGTAAAACAAATAACGGGTTAAAGTGATTTTATAGACTGTAATAATCAACAATTCAAAAAATATATAAGTTGTGTAATGATGGTGAGGGTTGACCCACCAAATTGGCCATCATCAGCCGCTTCTAGATACTAGTATTATTTGTTCCTATTATGGAGGTGACCCTCTTAAGCAGATTAAACAAAAGTGACAAATGTATAAAATGTTATAACTTCAAAAGCAAATTATAAAAAAAAATGATTAACCCCTACTATTGAATTTTGTTTTAGTCCCAACTAATTATTTTAGTCTTCAAGATGATTTAGAATAATACAATGTATAATAATTTATAAACAACTACTTAGACTACGGCTACGATATCAAGCGTCAGCGGTCAGCGGAAACCCGAGAGTCTGAGAGCGCTGCCTTTGATCTTTATGGTAGCATAAAAGAATTTTTATTTTAAATCAGGCGGCTGCTATATACGTGAGCAACAAATGCCTGCTGCTGCCGCTTAAAACGAACAAATATTATCCTCGTAGCGTTTCTAAGCGTATATAAACTGGTTTCAAAACGCTGTTTACCACAAAATATTGTAGCCAGTACAGAGATTTGACACTTTCCGCTCGACGTTTCTGCTTGTTATCGTAGCGTAGTTACGATATTGCGCACATTTAAAATGACCATTGAAAAACTTTAATTTTAATGGTCGACAATTTTATTCTAAGAAGTTCCAGTTATTTTTCCTTAAAGCACAAACTGGTCTTAAATGACTTTTATTGAGTATACGAGCCCCGTCTTAGCGTAGTTTACCCAACTAGCTAAAAACATGTTATGTTAGGTTCCAGTTAGTTTTTGTTTTAATATATTTTTTTATCTTCTGTTAAAAATAATAAAATAATATTGTTTTTATAAAACTGAATTAATTTTATTAAATTAACTATGTCCAATTTACCAAAAATATGTTTTTATTAGTTGGACCAACTTTACTGAGATGGGGCCCTTATGTCAGTATGTATTGTTTTAAATTTGTACTTAATATTTTATAGTATGTGGTATATTGGTGCTTTATATGTAATCTACTATGCAGTGAGAACCTAAAGTCCGTATCCCACCTTTTAAAATCTGAACTGTTTGGGATATTTCAATGAAATTTGCAACAATAGTATGTGATGGATGGTATTTATTTGGGTACACGCCAAAATTAAATTAAAAGTACTAAAAACCAAAAAAAATTAAACAAGTAAAAAGATAATTAAAAATCGACGTTTCGGTGGCAAATCTGCCACCGTTGTCAAGACAAATGGAATAAAGATAATAAAAATAAAAACTTACTGTTATTTAGGTTTTAAAATTCAATATTTTTATGTTTTTTCTCGGATATTCTGAAAACTTTGACATTTTGTAATGCGTAAAAGTATTGACTTTATTTATATTCTAGGGTCATAAAGTACTTGTCAGGAGCATTAAAATAAGGTGCCACAAGACCTCCTTTAGTTTAACTTTTTTCCAATATGGCGCCCAGCTGTCACATTGGCATTTAAAGTTGTCATTGATATGGCAAAAATTACAGACCTTGATTATATATTATCGTTCCACAAGTCATCAGATTATACCGAATGGTTTAGAATTTAGAAGGGGTGGACGGACTCTAGGTCCTCACTCTATTTATATAGGACAAACATAATATCATTGGCTAGTGTATTCGGATTACCCAGGGGAGCAACTAGCCGGCCGTATTTATGGGCTTAAGCCCTATTTTACATGTATATGCCGAAAAATACTAAAATGTCTTAAATGCTCTTTGGTTTTAGGGGAGCTAATTGACGTCATGGGGGGCAGCCTCCTAATTGCGCCCCTGGGGATTCCAGTTTTAAGTGTTTCTGTACATTACCGCAACATATGTAAAAAGGTGAAAGCAGATACCCTAAAACTTAAATGTTTTAGCCGATTGACAAGGGAAAAGACGCCGCATTTAATAGCTCTAGTTAATGATTTATTGTTTGTTTTTTTATTTTATATAGATTTAAGTGTTTACATAACTTAATCTCGGGGCAGTAGTTTATATACTACTTCACTATTAACGCTGTTTAAGTAGTCCTACAGGTCTGCCCTTATACATACAGGATGTTTGTTTTAGGTTGCAACTCTACCACTAAATTCTAAAGAGTTCGATTTATTAAACTAAATAGTTAAAAAAAACACTACAGTACGGGTCGTTTTTAGGGTACATTGAATAAAGGAAACATGCAATTTTTGACTGTACAAGTTTGTTTTTAACAGTTTTATTTATTAACTAAATCGATTCTTTTTGAAGATAATGGTGGAATCACCTAACACATACTCCCAATATATTATAAGATATAAAAATTGTTGCCAAAGATGATACATATGTGATATATTGGATGTCATTTGTTACCAAATTAATATTTATAATTAAAAATAGTTTATTAGTTATTTTAATTCATGTTTTATAATAAGACTGATTTTGGGGTAGTATTACTACTTATTTAAGTTTTTAAATTTCCATTGCCCGGTGCTTTTATTATTGTTAACTGTTATTTTTTCAGACGAAACACGTCCAACTTATGGTACAAAAATTGCCAGTGTCAAAATATACCTTAAAAATTTAATTGTAAGGTATACTTATTTGGTGTTGTTATATTATAGAAATTATATTAATGTGGTTATGTGGTCTTGTTAAAATTATTGTAATAGATGCCAATTACTAGAAAGTTATACCTATTTATATATGATTAAAATTAAGTAACCAATTTCTTTAGTTATAAATATTAAAATAAATTGCTTCTATGAATATAGACCACTGTTATACAGTGGGTCCGAATTGGTAGGGAATGTATTAGGATATTGAAAACTATAAGAGATAGAAAGATAATTAATAGTTTCAGAGCTAGTAAACCCTTTGAGTAATGTTAGACCTGTAAGGCTAGAAAGATAGTAAGGTTTGAAAAAATTGACTGGCGTTTTCGATGAGCACAAGTACCTGCCAGGCGAACTGAAAGGTGTGGCTGATTTGGATGGCCATATTTCCAAAACTAAAAAGTTAGATGTACCTAGTGTGGTTTTGTCTTAAAGCTCTTTTAAGATCTTTTTAATGGTAATATATTATACAGGGTGCTTCATAAAAAAATCCACCTTGTATATTATCACCAGTATCACCGTTAAAAAGATCTTTATTAGAGCTTTAAGAAAACAGCACATTAGGTACATCTAACTTTATTAGTTATGAAAAGAAGGCCATTCAAATCAGCCATACCTTTCAGTTCGCCTGGCAGGTACTTATGCTCATCGAAAACGCCTGTCAATTTTGTTTCAAATCTTACTATGAATAAATTAAACCCTAGAAAATTTTAAGCTTACAGCTTCAAGTTTTTTTGTTTTAATATTTTTTATAAATTTTTTTAAATATACAGGGTGATGATGTGCACGGCTGACGCCTGCCAGGTGATGATTTTCGTACTTAGCATGCTATGACTCATCACTATACAAATTTCCAGCCTTACAGGTCTAACGTTACTCGAAGGGTTCACTAGCTCTCCTACTATAAATGAGGATAGTTTATTCAATAAATCTCCGTTTTGATGACAGCTGTATCTTGTTGGGTTTTTAAGATATTTTGAAAAAACTAAAAATATGCATTTTCAAAACAGTACTGTAGTTTTTATTTCAAATAGGTTTTGAATTCTGTAAAACATTAAAGACAAACACTAAAACATTAGGACAACTTTTTAAGAGCAGTGCATTTCTGTGTCCAGTCCAGTCCAGTTAATAGACATGTAAAGAGTTTTAATACAAACGATTTTTAGTAGTTAAAACACCCTTTAGTGGAAATGTTTATAAATCTACGGTTTCAAAAGTCGTGTTTAATATGAAACATATTTTATTGGTACATACATTATATTGTTTAAAGTTAAATTTCTAACCTAACTACATATTTATATCTAATGTATACGGTGACATCTGACCAAAACTGTTTTAGATGTTAATGATTCCTTATTTAATTATGTACTTGTATTAATAAGTCAAAAATATTTTGTGTCCAAATTCATTCATAAGATCCGATTATGTCAGTCCAATAAAACTTCCATACATCTAAAAATAATTTTATTCTTAGTTCTGAATGCATTATTAATATTAAAAACTTTAAAATAGATTACGCTACAAAATACTCATTAAAAATAAAAGAAACTAACGTTGTGTACAACCAGCAGTACAACGATTATTAATTGCAACGAAATCTTGCTGCAACTGAAGCTTTAAAGTTGACATTATCCCCTATTATTTACTTAGAGTTTACAAGTAAGAAACATCGCTAACATTAAAAGTTACGTTTAGCCAAAAGCCATCTGCTATGATATTCATTTTTAATTAACAACTTTTTATTTTTATGCTCGGCTTTTTTCAACGAAATCGTTTTAAATATACACATACGCTATTAAAATTAATGTGATAAAATAAAAGCCGTAAGCTTGCATTTTAATTTTTTTCCAAATGCATTTTATCTATTTAATTCTAATGTCTAAGAAAATTACTTATCTAAAGAAAAATGCTGCTATTCTTATCTTATTCAAGTATAAAATCAAAAGAGTATAACAGACAATTTTAGTTTTCACTATAGACACCCAACGTAGGCGCCCGCTTGGCGAAATTTATAAAGCGGGCATCCATCGGGGACTATACGTACGCACCGTAGACCGTACGTATAATTTGCCGCTTTATACATTTCGCAAAGCGGGCGTCCAAAACTATAATTGTCTTTAGTATAACTCAATCTAAGCCAGATATTCACTTTTATAATATCTTTTATGTCCATCCTTTCTTTGAATCGAACAATTCCTAAAACTGCCAGAAATATACAAGGTGTATCACGGTCCATTGTACCTTAGACGTTTACGGAAAATGCGACATTGGATTTTTTTGAAAATTTGGCAACATAGGTTATGGCTGGTGATCTAACGATCTAAAATATTTTTAACGTTGCACCGCTTATACCAAAAAATAGCATCAATTTCTTCATGAAAAAACCCATGCAGAGGACCTTGACAACTTGAAATTGGGGGTGTAGCATCCCCCAATTTCAAGTTGTCACGAATACAGATAGAGTAATAAAAGCCATTTAATTAGTGATAGGCTTTAAACAAAAATATGTAAAATGATTATTAACTCAAAATCGTTAGGTACATATATGTATGTAAAAATATTCAGAAAGTACTGACGAATCCAAAAATATTAAAATATATAGGGTGTTTCATTTGAAATATCAAGGATAATACTAATTTTTGGTATAAGCGGTCGGCACCGTTTTATATATCGCTCATGGGCCGCAATAGTGGCACAGCTCAAAAAACATGAGTTTTTACTGAGAGCAGGTGTAAATAGAAAATATGTATTCTTGTAAGCAGCAATACCGGCAGAGAAGATATCAACTTAAAATTAATTTTTGTTGAAAAAAAACTAAAGCATTTCCTATGCATTTACCTTAGCAATGAAAACTTTAAGCTCATTTATCTCAAAACGTGATTTTTTGAGTTGTGTCGCGATTGCAGTCCATGGGCAAGGTCGTTAAATCACAAGCAACTACCAATGTTGCCAAATTTTCAAAAAATCCAATGTCCCGTTTTGCGTAAACGTTAAAGGTACCATCGACCGTGATACACCCTGTATAACATGCTGATATCGTTCACTAAATCATTTAATAATTTTTTTCTTTTCGTTTTGCACTAAAGTTGTTACGTTATTATACATAATATACATGCATGATGCATACATATATAAAATGTAAACTACGATTCAACTAAGAAAGAACCACCACCGTCATCCGTGTTCTGTCTCACTTTCTAATTATTCCTATTTTTGTTGCTCGTACACAATTTAAACGACGCGTTAAGAAAGAAATAGTTGATTGCCGTGTTTGCTTGTATTACTTCTCTGACTTTTTCTTAGTTGAATCGTAGTTTAGTATTTTAAACTGTTGTATAATCAAAGATTTTGGTTATTTAATTTTATCTTAGTAAGGTGATCGTGATTTAAATGTGTATTAAAATATATTGTATACAATAGACTAGCAATTATGTTTCTATATTCGAAATGATACCACCACCTACGATCCTTTAAGTAAATCGGTCAGAACCCAAAAATAATCGTAAAATGTATAATACCTCCCTGCAAGTTGTCGACAGACTGTCCACGGATGGAGTTAATAAGAGGACAAATGGACCAAAATTTCGTTTTCGAAAAAATCATTCTTTATAAAAATTTTTGCTTGTAAAAAAATATGATTCACGAAGAGAAAATGTTGATTTTGTATGCAGGGTTCGCAAAAACTTAAAAGATATGATTTTTCTCCAAGAGTAAACTACCTTTATTTTTAATTTTTAGGCAAAATGTCATTGGAAAAATTATTTAAAATAATGTTTGTAATCGATAACCACAATAATACGAAATTTTATTGAACCCCATAATTATATACCCCTGTAAAATTAATAATCTCGCTTTTCGTAATAAATTTTCCTAAATTATATTTTGCTTAAAAATTAAAAATAAAGATAGTTACCTCTTGGAGAAAAATCATGTTTTTAAGTTTTTGCAAACCCTGTATACAAAAATCAACGTTTTTACAAGCAATTTTTTTTTATGAAAACTAACTTTTTTGAGAAATTAAATTTTTGTAGATTTGCCCTTTGGTAAATTCCATCCGTGGACAGTCTGTATAAGCAGCGAACAAAAACATCTGGATTAATTCTAATAAAAGTCTTCTACCGACGCGGCAAAATTCTCCCTGTTAATTTTTAGTATCTAATTATCAAGCGCATTAGAAAATAGTTTTTAAATTAAAAATAATAATAATAATAAAAATATAAACAATTTTAAATAAGAAATATTTAAATTTGACTAAACTTGTTTTACAGGTTCTAAAAAGATTAATGTGATATTTTTGAGGGATATGTTTTAAATGATCTGCTAATAAAGCAGTTGGTAAATATGGGTAGAATTATGCCCATTATAAAATTAACATCAATTTTAATGATATACAGGGTGTCTCAAAAAGTGCGGAAAGAAAAGCTACCACAGATTCCTAAGGCTAAAATATGTCGATCTAACCCAACTTACCTTAGTCAAAAATTGGATGGTTTGTGATACAGGGTGTCAAAAATTTATTATAGTTTTAGTTTTTTATAAATAATATTGTTAATTATAGCTTTATTGTCACATGTATACACACAAATGTTCTAAGTGCATTTTTCAGGAACAGTGAGTTGTATACAGTAACACATAATTATATACAATACCTCTTCTATGCACACAAGTAGCAAGTAACTCATTTATTTTTGCAGTTACATTTTTGAACTAGTTTCTTAGGAGTTTTTTGTTACAAAAATCAGAAAAAAGTTAGTTAAGATATCAAGAGTTACCTCCATCCGTGGACAGTCTGTATAATTTTTACATTGATCTACAACTTACAACTTTTAATGCTTTTTAGTACTATACAACCCATACTTGGTATCAGAATACAACGAACTAATAAAATAAAAATAAAGAGCTACCGATTTAATCAAAGGATCGTTATTAATATTAAATGTTTATTAAATAGGTTTAATTAAGTAGGACTATTGACTGTTCCTGATCAGTGCCGGATCAAGCTTGAAGTCGTAAAGCGACCGCTTCAGCGCCAGGGCGGGAGGGGCACGAATTTAAGGTGAAAAGAAAGTAAAACTTTGCTGTTGTTATGTTTTTCTTTGCTTCAGTAGAAAAAAGTTATCCGGCACTGCCCCTTATTCACATTTTTTAAAAATATTTATGTCAAAATTGTGTGATTTTAGTTCGTTATTTTATTAAAAAGTGTTCCTTTGATGTGACTGGCGTGACCCATTACAGGGTGTACAGTAACTCTAGCAACAAACTGTAAGGGGTAATTCTACAATGAAAAATAAGAGCAAAACTTCATATAAACATTAGGGTGATTCATTTCCGAAAAAGTTTTATTTCTTGGTGCTCAAAGAAAATTTCAATCTACGTGAAAAAAACAGCAAGTTTGAGCTCTTAACATTACTTTTAAGTAGGTACTTACAATTTAAATTTGAAGTTTTCCCATTTAAAATGCACGTAAAAAAGATGTTTTTTCTTTCAATTTTCTAATGCTTAGCCACTTTTTATTATATTGTGAATCGTTTTAATGAACCTTGTAAGTTAATAACACGTATTAAAGTACAAATTATAGATTTTGTTCAAGAAATTCATAAATTTATATAACAAAAAAAACAATAATCTTATTAGCAAAAACCAGTTTTAAAAGTCGTAACGTAAGCACTATTACAAGTCAAATAAAAAAACCGTTAACTGTTTTATTTGTATAGCCTGCTGCAAAATTTTAGGTGGGAGTTATAAAAATTGGCAATTTTGTCGTTATTTATGTAAGAAAAACAAACATTAGACAATATTTTAAAGGTGGATTTATAGATTGACGCAGTGGCGTCACTAAAATTAAGCGTAGGCGTGTCCACGAGGCCCCTTTCATAATAAAAAAATTGAAGACCAAAAAAGATCTTAACCTTTCTAGCGAGGCCCTTTAGGCGTAAGCGTAGTTTTCCGCGAGGACCCGTTTTATACTGTGGAAAAATTTTGAGGACCAAAAAGGAGTTCCTTTTTAAACGCATTCTACAGTTTTGCGGAGCTCCTGATTTACAATTTAGGGCCTTCAGAACCGTACGCATCTTTTATTTCGGTATTTTTCCTATATCACATTCCATACCTTTTTTTGCCGTGAGGCCGTAGGCGACCGCCTACGCCTACCTACGCTACGGGATTGACGTTTCCGTTTGCCGTATGACGTTTTCAGTTAGAAGACGAAACAACAACTTTCCATTTGTCAATTTATATTTTCTGTTAACCGTTTCCATATGCTATGTCAGAAATCGAAACGTCAAACGGCGATCGGTGACGGTAAAGTCAATCTATAAATACAGCTAAAAAACAACATTTAAAAACTGACTACGCCATTGCATTCTACTTAAAAATTAATGTAAGAAACTGATTTTATATTTTTGATGACTTGTCAGTGAACCAAGATACAAAGTGTAAATTAAAATGCAATATTTTTAATATCGCCCTGTACCTCAAAAACTAAGAGGACTGGGACGGCTTTGGTTGTGGCATCTTTTGTTTCACAAAGCGCAGCTGAAGTTCGAAAAAACGCAAGGTTTTTCTTTATTATACTGAGATACCATCCAAAAAACATCCTGTAATTATTTCAAGGTGCGCCAGTCGCTTCTTAATAATACACATTTGGCTGTTTTTTTTTAATTTAATTACCCTTAGATGATTATATTATACAAAAAGTTTATAACAGTGTGTTAGGTTTTATTAAAGACAATTGTAGTTTCACTAACGACAATTATCCTTGGTTTTATATAAGATTGATTCTATATTGATTTCATTGTTTAACCTCAAAAATTGGACAATATATTAAACCAGATATAAGGTGTATTTTAAAATTAACCAATGTGAAATGTGTTTATATAATAATAAATATATATTGTTTTAATATTTAGTAGAATATATATTATGTGGAGTACTAAGATTTCTCTTCTTTTTTTTTTACTTTTCAGACCTTAAGTAATAATAATTTATATGAAGGGCTCCAGCAGCGGCTGGAGACCGCCTTTTCTGGATCAACCCACACCATTGTTAAATATACTGCTTGAGCAAGCAGTTTTGGTACATCGGCGAGTAATAAAATAGCAAAACAAGCAGTATTGGTCACGCATGTTTACATGCCGCGAATTAGTTAGATTGTCTCTTTTCCGCACATTGCCTAAGTGTTATGTTATTTAGCTCAACGGGTATGTAGTATTAATTTTAAAAAATGTTTGATTATTGTAGTTTATAGAGTCATCTGTAAATTATTTTTCTTATTAAAATTTTGGCCTAACAATGGATTAATTATATTAAGAGGCATCATTAAAGTTTTAAATATTAGTTTAACCATGGTGTGGGTATTAATCCACCAACTTGGCTATCACCAGCCGCTGCTGATGGGCTCCAAAAGCTTGCCTAGAATATCAATTTAATAGGGTAGCTTAATGGGTGATATATTTCTAAAATTAATTGCACTTTCATTATTTAAACTAGTGTATGTTGAGTGTTTTAGTACTTTTTTCATACAGCTTATAAGGGATAAAAACTATAAGTAAAAGTACATGACCGGAGACTAAAATTTATGATAAAATACAGTGTAATTTTTTTCCATGGATTATTTATTACATAGAACATTTAATGGAAAACTTTTTATTAAAAATTCAATGATGTACAAGCACTGGCGTAAAATTTTTAAATTATTTTATCTAAAAACTAAGACATTAAATCCACACCAAATATACACGTTCATCTAAATCAAAAGATTAATTGGCAATGCGTGGAAAGGAGATGGTCTAGGGTGTAGAACACTAACAGGTAGAGATAAATGAATGCCAGCATATATACAAGATGACAAATCGCACATTGCGTCGCGAAATATTAGTTAAGGTGGCGCTCGAGACGCCACTGGACTTCTTTATTTATAATAAGCGGCATCCTAAAGTCTTGTGTCACAAAAACTGTAGCGTGAAAAAATTTAACTCGCTATAGTTTTTGAAAAATATAGATAATCGGGCAAAAGTTGGGATTTGTCGATAGAATTTGTTCAAATTTACAAAAAAATGCAAATAGAATATTACTTTTTAAAACTTGTATTTTCTGTGGGGAAGCCAACTAAAATAATAAACTTTTTTTTGCCAATGCCTCTTTAGACCAATGCCCTCTGGTAGGGGTGTGCGAATATCGTTAGAATCGAATCAAATAATTCGAATTTCCGAATTAATTCGAAAAATTTTGAATAATACGAAGATTTTAAAATAATGCCAATTATTCACTAGTAATCAAAATATGAATGGATTCTCTATTTTATCCAGTTGAGATTCCATAACATCGGGCATCAAAATATTCTACTGACCCATAATATCCTTTTTTTAATTATAAAATTAATTACCCGAAGAAGACAATTGCTGGAATTGCTTTTAATTTACTTTATAAAAAAAATTGAGAAAAAGGTTATACACACACTGATAAAAAGAAATAACTTGATTCAAGAGCCAAAATCTTGACTTAAGAACACCATCCGAAAGAAAATACTTTTCTCGAATCAAAAGAATAAAATTCTTGATCTAAGAAAAATATTGGAGAACAAGAATAGTTTTTAGCTCAAGAATTAAATTTTATGGTTTAAATAAAATGTATTAATGTATATTATTTGTCAAACTTATATTTAAATATCAAACATAACAAATCCTAAATTCAGTACCCTCGAAAATTTCGTACCCTCGAGATTTTCGGTAACTTTCGAATTTACGAATTATTCGATTCGAGTTTCGAATCGAATATTGATTGCTCTTACAGATAATTTAATATTATACATTAAAAAACAAAATCAAAATTTTGACAAGCTGTCATATCAACGAAAATCATTTCAGAGACTTTAAACTTGGCAGTTGTAATCAGGGTCAAGAAACCTTCAAAATAAAGTATTCCCTCTTTTGATTTAAAATTTTGGGAGTGAGTTCCACCCCTGCTTGACGGTTACAGTACAGGGAATGAAAGTGGCAAAAATATATTTCCCCCAAAATCCAAAAATGACGGGTCCAACCGTTTTTCCTTAAATGACCTAGGGTGCCTAAAATTAGCTTTGTTTTGCTTTTTCAAATGGCCACCATGTATATGGAACAAGCACGGAGTATTTACTTATTTCCCACGAGTAAGGCTATTGCAGCGCGAGTGCTGTAAGTCGTACGAGAGGAAAATGAATATTCCGTGCAAGTTGCTTACTATACTTTTTTACGACTATTGATTACTAAAAAACATTTTAACAACTTTCTTGTGGATCTATATTAATACAAACAATAATAAATAATATAGTGTTTCCAGTGTTTCCTAGATTTGACAGAATATTTGTTAGCACTGACATACGTCACATTATAGCCAAATGCAATTTTTTCGAATGTGATTGATTTTATTATTAGTTGATTTTACGTACCTATTGGATATTTTTATACTCCTATAATATGTGGCTCAAAAGTAGTGACCGTGGATCAGAGTTGGGTCGTATTCGAATACTCAGTATTCTGAATAGTATTCAGAATACATTTTGCCGGTATTCGAATAGTATTCAAATACATTTGTGTGTTTGGTATTCGGTATTCGGCAGAATAACTCTTTTGGTTAGTATTCGGGAGTGTGTATTTTAATAGTTTTGAAGTATTCAATGAATATTTTTTGAGTATTCGAATAGCGAAATGTGGAAGCAGGTTGGAATACCAAAATTGTGATGATTGGAGTACCAAAAGGGAACAGAAATAGGAAAAAAGGAGGCGAGGACTTTTTTTGCTCTTTAAAATTTGTAGGAGTGATAAAAACAAATATTATTTTCAAATGTTTTAATCATCGGTATTCGTTTTTTTTCCAGTATTCGAATACCGATTCCGGGTATTCATAAATACCGAGTATTTAAATACTTTTTTCTCCCACATATTCAAATATTCGCTATTCGAATACGTTATTTTTACGGTATTCGTATTCATATTCGAATACCAATTTTTAGTATTTGACCCAACTCTCGTGGGTGAAGAGTCATATAGAGGGTGTTTTCTAACGACGGTACCAAACTTCAAGGTGTCATTCCTTATGTTATTTTATGAAAAATAGTTCCTATAAACATATGTCCGGAGTTGCTTTCTTACTGAGATACAGGGCGTTAAAATTTAAGGAATAAAACAGTTTTTTCTAAATATTTTTATTATACTTAGGCCGATTTGGATAAAATTTGATAAATTTATTTTAAGTAATAAGGCGCCTATTTAGTTCTAAACAAATTGGCGTCTCGTTTTAGTCATATTTGGTCAGCAAAGACGTCATAAGATGACGACAAAATGACGTAAAAATGACCTCCCTAAGTCACAATCAATTTTAGGCGTTCCACCAATTATAACCGCGGTAATAATTGGTGACAACTTTGACGTATAATACATTGTTTAAACGTCAACATAACCGATTGGCTAATACCATTTTAGAATTGGTTCTTCGCCTAACATCAATTTTAGGCGTTCAACCAATTATAACCGCGGTAATAATTGGTGACAACTTTGACGTATAATACATTGTTTAAACGTCAACATAACCGATTGGTAAATACCGTTTTAGAATTGGTTCTTCGCCTAAAATTGATGTAAAATTGATGACAGACAAAGGACGTCCCGTTAATGACGTTATAAGGACGTCTTTAGAATGAAAAAAATTTGACGCATATACTTTTTTTTCAAAAGCTAAAATGATATAATATTTTATTTAGTAAAATTATGAAGTAAACATGCTTGCAATTTCCTTACACTGTAAGGTCGCATCTCTCGGGACACTGTCCAACCTGAAGATGCAGATTTTTACACTAGCCGAAGGTATTTCTTTCAAAGCTATTTGAAATCACCAACCGCAGTCCGGTCTCGAGATATTTTGGAAGTCATCGGTACGGTGTAGGCGATAACAACAAGCTCCAAAAGTTTCCTATAAGAAGCGAAGATGTTGAATAAACGTAGTAGTTTATTGTCCATTACGCCATCTATCGGTAAAGTTTTTCATATTTCAATTTTGTAAAATTATTTGTATAATTTTTCTGTCATATGATATACCGTTCGGATTCTGTGCACGTCAAATTTGTCGTTCCAGCAGTGCCATGTTTCTAACATTATGCAATTGTTTGTTGTTGCAGCAGTAGTTTTAAGATGTTGGAAACATGTTGGAAACTGTTTGAAAAGTTTGCAAACTTTCTTAAAACATAACTGACAATTTTTAACATAACCTTTCTTGTATTGACGTAAAAGTAGTATGCACGCCTTGCTTATTTTTCGTTTCAACTGTTGCCAAATTTTCTGACTAATGTTTTGTAACAATTTCTGCGTTTTACGATTGTTCCTAACATATTTCCAACATTCTGCAACAAGCTTATAATGTCACAAAATTTTTTTGGCGGGTTTTCTAAACATGACGTCATTAGATTTTTATGAGCTAGTATGACAAAAAAATGACGTCAAAAAGACGTCACTTCAACGACGTCAAAAACACATCATTAAAATAACGTTAACATGACGTCATAATTTTGGTCTAATGACGTCTTACGACCAAAAATGACGTCATAATGACGTCAGCTTGCTGCTTGGGTGTTTATGGATACTTTTAACTATCACTGAAAGTGGCTTCAATTTTTTCTCGAAAACAAAGCGAGATACGAAAAAATACAAGCAACTAAAAAGTTTTAATATTAATTGCTTACTCATAAAAAAAATATTTAAACGTCAAAAAAGTCAGTGGCGTACTTTTTTTCTCCATAATATTAGTTGCAATGCCCACTGAGACGCCACTGGACCCAGTAATAATTATCTGGTTAGAGCTAAATAAGCGCCTTAATACTTTAAATAAATTTACCAAATTTTATCCAAATCGGTCTAAGAATATAAAAATATTTAGATAAACTGATTTTTTCCTAAATTTTAATGCCTTGTATCTCAGTAAGGAAGCAACTCCGGACATATGCTTATATAGGAACTTTTTTATAAAATAACATAAGGAATCACACCTTGAAGTTTCTTACCGTTGTTAGAAAACACCCTGTATAAAAGACAAGGTTGTCGATAACAAATTCAAATTATCTGCTGTCTGCCTGCTTTTCTATGAGGGAAAGTATCACTTTGCGCACTTGTTAGGAAAATAACTATTTTCTACGACTGCTATGAAAAGTGTCTAAAAAGGCACGTCAAACAGGATCTGAAAATGACTAATTTTACATGATTTATGATACTATACTGTGTAAAAAATTTTCACATGTCAACCAGTCAAAAATATTTTATTTTCTGTCATTTAGTTTTGACATAAGCGTGTGAAAACTTTTCACACGGCGTATAAAAAATTTTCACACAGTCCAATTAAAAGTTAAAAAAATAAAAAATAATAAAAATTACATATTATTATTCCTTATTTTCTGCTGTCGTAGAAAAAGTATTGTGTGCAACACGTTTAAAACTGACTTCTTGCACACTTGTATGACTTGTGTGCAAAGAGTCTTTTTCGAAACTTTTGGCACAATCAGGGCCGTGCCTGGGTATATGGCCGCCTGCGTGCCAGTCTGTATGGCCGCCCCTAAGATAAGATTAAAAAAAACTACTTTAATTTTTAATGTTTATTATTATACACAGGGCATCAAACCGGGAAAAAAATCAGTTTTTGGTTAACCGAAATCGAGAACGAAAAAAATATTGGTTTTGTTCCCAAAACCGGTTTCTAAAAGAAAAACCGCCTAAAAACCGGTTTTTGGAGGGTGTCGGGTTGAAGGGGAAGACCCCTAGACCACCACCCACCGTCAGATCCGTCCGCAAGTTACGGCAAAAGTTTTGAAGGCCATCCTGAGGGAACGTCGTGGACAAATTTCTTCAAAGTTTGGGGCGGCATAATTCAAGATGCCGGCACTGCTGGGGAAGTTGTTGGGTCTTCGATGGTGGCCCACCAGGACCACTATCGACGCCCACCAGCAGAACTTTCGGCGAGTGTCGGTACCGTGGGTGAGGGCCCTCCAAACTTGGTTCCAGGAACGTCAGGGGAACTAGGGGTAACTTGCGACACAGTCGCGGAAGAGCTAACCACCGTGCGTCAAATTAGGGTGCCTTCGCCCTTTGACTTTTCCTTCAGTGACAACCAATATATGACGGATTTTATACCGCCTAAATCGGTACAACAAAATATTCTAAAGGATCTCGATACACGACGGCGCGAACGCGATGAAACTCGGCGAAAACTCTGGCATGGGACGGGTGGTAAGAGGCAGCCTACTAACGAATTACACCGGGCAACTTTACGTGAGAGAGCTAGATGCGGCACACTGTCTGGTCCAAGCCGGGTCCGTAAAAAGGCCACGGCAACCCTGAGAGCGGAGACGGAGTCCACCCGTGATGGGCAACCACCGCACCCATTACATACAACGACTTAATCAGTTTTTATACATTTCTTATTTCTGAGAAACTCTTTTTAGATAGATTTGATTAGAGAAACTGTTTTTACTTCGTATCTTAATGAAAACAAACCGATTGTATTTTTGCCCAGTAAACAACTTGTAACGATTTGGCCGCCTCTTAATTTCGGCCGCCTGCGTGCGGTGCACGCAATGAACGCCCGTCAGGCACGGCCCTGGGCACAATATGCTATTTCAGAATCGTTTCGTTTTCAAGATATCCATCATCAAACTTTAAAATCAAATTAACCTTATTTTAACTATATTCCCCTTATTTTTCACATAATTCTTGATTTAAGTCGAAATTATTAACACAAATTTTTTTATTTGATATCAAAAAATATTGTATTATTATTAAATTTAAACCCTGTTTTATATCTTGTTTAATATATTTAATTTAAATCAAAATTACAATTACTTCTAAAAGAAGCTAGTATACAATTGCTGTATTCCTTTTATGCTCCAGAACCGCCCAGAACGACACCATTAGTGTTCCTTTTACAATTTTTTGACAGTTTTTCATGTTGTAGAACCGTTCTTAACACTATTGACAGTTCAGAGAACGGTTCAGAACAGTTCTACAAGGTAAAAGGAATATACTAAATATGAGCCATGCGTTTTTGTTCATCGGCCGGCAATAGAATAACAAAACAAGCACTATTAGTCACGCCTGTTTACATGCTGGTATTTAGTTAGATTGTCTCTTTTCCTCACATTGCCTATGTGTTATATTATTTAACTGAACCTGTATGTGCATACGTTTTTGCGGCAGTAAGAAAAGTTTTGCAATTTTATGGAAAAAATGTCTAAAATAAATAAACAAAACAGACTTTTCTAGGGTGTATCTTCAAGTTTTTATGCAACTTATATCAAGAATTGTTTGCAAAAGGTAGGGGAAATATAATAACAATAATATTATTTCGATTTTTAAGTTAAATAATGGATATCACAAAAACAAAACGTTTAAATTCGTGTTATTGTCCCAAAAAACGTCTGGACACCAAAATTGGTCAAAATCCCTCTATTTGCCGCCGCCACTTATTTCTAGATAATTACCAACAATAAATTAAAATATGAAGGGGCTAAAACCAGTGGCGACGCCAGGGGGGCTAAGGGTGCCTCCTTACTGTAAGGTGGAAGAGGTAGGAAGAAAAAATCTAAAAGGAAAGAATGTCCAGAGGAAAATCATGGAGAGACGTTTTTTTTTTGTTGTTGCTTCTCAAAATTATTGCGGAAGAAGAAATAGAGTAGGATTTTTAAAAGATGAAGACTTTTTTTTGGTCTTTAAAATTTTATGTCTCAGGAAAAATATTTTTAGACCCCGAAAAAAAAATTGTCCCTCCTTGGCCACTCTAACCCAAAAATCTGGCGTCGCCACTGGCAAAAATCACTGATCTGGATGGATTGCCAATGCCTATTTCCTGCGCGAAACAAAAGTTACGTTTCATGAACGAAAAAATACAGGTTTGTGCGCTTGGATACCAGTCATCGTCACCGAATGTTCACCCACGGGCGCCGAACGGACTATTTGCATTATCGGACATAATTTATCCACGCTGTGTCTAGTTTTCTCGTTTACAGGAAGCACGGTGAAAGACGGTGAGTCAGTTTCGTATTTGGCCATGGCTTTTAAATGCGCATTCTCGTAAAACATATTTGTTTACTGCGCAATACCTTAAAAATCCAAAAATGCTTCTACCCACTGCGGATTTAAATGTGGCCTGAACTGATATGTAGTTAAAATAAAATATTTTTGTGCCGTGGACACGTTCTACCAATTCCGTGGAATATTTCTTTACTTTTTGAACAATATTTTTAGATCCGCCCCTGTATCAAAGGTATTCATTATTTGAAAAGGCAATTTGCCCAAATTTACTAATTGAAAATTACTGCGACAATACCCATAGGCAGCCACAACATATTTTGTTTATATGGCAGACGAAAACCTAGAAATACATTCTTAAAAGAAATATGTAGGTATTTCAAAACCCAAACTACCTACCTAGCTACATTTTATTGATTTTTATAAGAATAAGAAAGTGTTGACATTTTGAAACTAAGTAATTAAATCTAGGCTGCTGTGTTTTTGGAAAGGGGTAATTTTTATCCATTTTAAATAATTTCAAGACAATTCGAAGATGCATCTTTAAGATGCAACCAACATAACGGTATTAAAAATAAAAATAATTTTTTAAGTACTTAATCAGCTGGGAGACACCTCTTGCGCAGACGTGAACCATCGATGTTATGAGTTCGACGGGCAGTGCGCGTACGTGAGAGCTTCGCCCTATTCTAAATTAAAACAAAGTTGTTTTTGTTTGTTGATAATAACCTTAAACTAAGTGGAATCTGACAAAATGTTTGTACTTGGTGCATGTGGAGTCCTAGGACACCATCCTGATATTACATTTAGGTGAACTCTAACTGGATTAACCTCATTTTAGGTGAGTTGCCTGTGACAGTTTTGTTACGTGTGTCCTTGGATGAAAGGGTGTATGAAATGCAGCGCTGCAAGATTTGGATAATTATTTTTGATTTATTTATTGGTAAATGCATTAACGTCTGCATCAAAAGCTCCATTCTTTCTATTTGTTTCTTTTATTCTCTACAGTAGCAGATCTATACTAGCAGCTATTTTTTGACACTATTTTTATGTCGCCTGGCGAGTGTGTGCCTACTTACATCAACACTATTCTTCATGGAATTTGTTTACTCAAAATTTTGGAAGTTAGGTTTAAACGTCAATCCCTTATTGTTAGTTTAAAACCGGGTTTATCCAAATGCATTCGAGAAGCAAACTACCAATAAAATATTAGATTTATTACTTGCTACATAGTTTAACAGGTACAGGGGTAAGTCTAAATGTAGTTTTATAGATTTTTGTTTGCTAACTTGTTTTGTATGATTATGCTGTCAATAATAATTGATGATATCCTTAAACTTGAAGTGACAAAAGAAATTTATGAATTGGTTAAAATAAGTAGTAATAATTTATTCATACATATATAAACTCACATATTTTTTTAGGATATTTTAGACTTCTTAAGGATATTTTAAAAACTTGGCATTTTGTTAAATAACTAGATGCTAGAATGAGAAAGTATATTTAAAATTTTCTTGTAATTAAAATTAAGATGTTAACAATTTTGAAAAATTTAAACAAGGTCATTAACCTTTTTGAATCATCTGAATTCCTTTTGATTTCATTGAGGGAAAACAAAATGAAGTCTAATAAAATTTTGCTTACTTTTGGACCTAAATTAGACTAAGAGAACAAAGATATTGAAAATTTAGATGAAATGGACTAAAATTACATTACATTTATACCTAGATGTTTTACTTTTTTGTTCAGTCAAGATATTAAAAAATAAGTTTATATTTAAAAAGATTTTAAAGACAATCAGAAAAAGTTGACTATTATGTATGATGTAATTCTTGCTATTACTATAATTGAGGACTATAATGGTGCTAATAGTGCCAAAATCCAACATTTTTGTTTCAGTTTTTAAAAGATGATAAATATATGGTAATTGTTTACTTATCGAACAACAAGCCGATTTTTGGCATATGGGCGCTGATTACAAATCTGAAAGAATTTTTAGTTGGCAACATTTTGTTCTTGAGACATTTATCGTCCAACTTGAAAGGCAAATTTACCTTATTTTCACTATATCCCCCTTCTTTTTGCAAATAATGCTTGATTTAAAGCTAAATTGGCACTCAATATTTGATTTCCATTTCTTAAAAACCCATTTTGGGTCTGGTAAAGATTAGGTATCCACGAATTTTGTGTTTTTAAAAGTTTCAAGTAAGAATGTTTGGATCATAAAACAGTTTTAAATAAAAAAATCGTGGATGAACCGCTTTTTCAGTTGCAGGCATGATTAAAAAATAAAAAAAAGATTTAACTAACCAGAACTAACCTGACCACCACTTATAATTAATCTTTGGTAAAAAATATTTCAGTAAAATGGAGTAGGTACCAAAAGGATTTAAATGGGTCAAAAATACTTGCCAACACTGTACAAGACCAGTTATGTTTAGATTTTGTTGTCATGTGTCATAGAGATGTCATTATTATTTGAAATCTTACAATTTGAATATTTTCCACATCGAATTATAATATTATAACATTATTTTAAGGAGGTGTTTCCAGCTAATTAAATGAATAAAATTGGTGACAATAGTATATACTTTTCATCAGCCTGCTATTATGTAAATGAAGGCTAAAGTGAAATAAACTGATGAAAAAATGGCAAAAAGTAAGTTTTTAATGGATAAACTAGTTCATCCTCACATTATTATATCAAGAATTGATTATTTAACAATATTCTTGCAAAATTTCCCCAAAGAAATGAAAATCCTATGGATACCTAATCATTACCAGAACCACCCATTTTTCTATTTATATTACCTACCCCTTTTTTCCATAAAATTGCAAAACTTTACTTTTAATTATTTCAATCCCAGTAGCCATGGCGCCTCCATGACTACTGTGATTAAAAGTGAAGCTTTACAATTTTATGGAAAAAAATGATAAAATAAACAATAAAATGGGTTTTTAAGAGCTGGAAATGAAATATTAAGTGTCACTTTAGCAGAAAGCTCAAGAATTGCGTTCAAAAGAAGGGGAAATATGGTGAATTTAGGTTAGATTTCTATTCAAGATTGATGATGAATATCTCGAGAATTAAAGATTGCCGACTTTCAGATTCGTAATTAGCCAAAAATCATTAAAATCGGCGTGGTGTCCGATAAGTATATAAACAATTACCGATGATATAATAATAGACAAATAAATTTTAAAGATTCGAAGTGTAGTTATTTTAAATTTTAGTAATGTGTGGCTTTATCTTTGATTGACAGTTGAAAAGTGCACGTAAAGTTCAGTATAAAAGGAGAAAAAAGATACGAGAAATACTAAGAGACAGAAAATTTGTATTTTCGTTTGCCTAATTTAAAAAATTAAGTTGTTGCAAGTTGTAAATAAATTTAAACAAAAACAAAAAACTAGGTTAATTTTATTCAAAATGTAAATCATCTGGTACCAGTGACAGCGGAGTAACTTTGTCATTGTTTGGTAGCCCACTAAATATACATTGAATTTTTTCAAAAATATTGGGCACACATGAAAAAAATACCCTTTGTATGTTTAGTATAATATTTTTAAAATGTAGGTAAGTAACTCTCTGTTTCTTTGTTTCTAATTTTTTTAAATAGCCTGGGTTCTTTTGTTAGGCTTGGAACTTTTTGAGATTTTGGTTCTGTCTTTGTAGGATGGGTCTTAACTGATCCAATTTTTTTATAATTTTTAGGATTTCCCGTTTGACTAGTTGCAATTTTTCCATTGAGCTTTTAAAGTATTGTTACGGACATTAAAAATAAGTGTTAGTTTATAGAATTGTATAAACTTAGGACCTTTTAATTTAGTCTGATAATTTATTTGAATAATTTACCTTAGATTTTCCAAGTTCTTTCATCAGTTTCGAAGGTTTCCGAAAACGTCCGAATTATCCATTGAGAACTTTTATGCCATCCTGTACTATGGAATTTTCACGATATTTCTCGAAGATTCTAGATCATTCTTTACTCTTCCACCATACTATAAAAGGGCGACGGGAAACCTTTGATCAGTTAGTATAGATTCGACTTTTGTGCTGTAAACTTCGAGACATTGACAAGTGAAGATTTTGTCGTTGTTGTAACCATAGTTACGTTCCATTGTTAATAAAGGTATAAAAACGAAGGCCGTGTTTTTATACGAGGTGTTTTGGAACATTTGGTGTCAGAAGCGGAACGAAGTCACCCGAAGAAAGTGAAGCGGAACGAGAATACCCGAGGAAGCCGAAGTGGTTACGAAGATTGGATGCCAGTAGGAGCAAGAAAGCAGACTGAAGCTATGGAGGAAATATGTGCACTTATGAAACTAATGATAGAAAAACAAGAAGACTTTAAAAACGAAATGAAGTCCAGTTTAGAAGAAATAAAGCTTGAAATTCGAACCAGTCAAGAAGAAATGAAGCAAGAATTAAAAGAGATGATGGTGAAGATCAGAGAAAATCTAAAAGGGAATTTTATATCGGTCAAGATGAAATGATGTTGCTTGAGTTAAAACTTACCGAAGAGGATGTTAAAGAAGTGGAAGAACCACTGCAGCAGACTGTACAATTGGTTCATAGTCAAGTGCAACTAGTCCAAGATCAAGTTAAACAAGTCAAAGAGCAAATGCAAGTTCAACAATTACAGCAGCAAATTAAAAATATTGCCAGTACAGGTGTAGTTTTAGGATGTGGTACTCCAGCAACTGTTATGAAACCACCAACTTTTGACGGAAAGGTACCGTGGGTTACGTACCTTAGACAATTTGAAGCAGCTGCAAACGACAACAACTGGAGCTCAACAGAAAGAGCACGAGCTCTTGTACTTGCTCTTCGAGGAAAAGCCATGGAGGTGTTAAGAAACATTCCCGAAGAAAAGTTATCCGATTATGAATCGATTGTCATGTTTCTGGAGATGAGGTATGGCGAAACCCATCTACAAGAAGTCTATAAGGCGCAGCTCCATAGACGAAGACAGAAATACAACGAAAGTCTCCAGGAGTATGAAGCAGATATTGTACATCTAATTAACCTGTCATATCCAGCCTACCCGGAAGAAATAAAAGAAGAACTAGCTGTTGGCAGTTTTATTGAAGGTCTACGTGATCCAGATATGAGTCAAGCATTAAGAATGGCCAAGCTTAAGAAAATTTCTGAAGCTCTTGCTTACGCACTTCAGTTTGAAACAGCAAAGCGAACATCCAGAACTCAGGCAAGACTTGGAAGAACAAATTTTCCACCAAAAGATGGAAATCCAAATAATAATTTGACCAGAGTGATACAGGAGTTGCAAGAAACCATACGTAATCAACAAACTGAAAAAGACAACAGAATTACATTTAAAAGAAGAAATATCATTCGTTGTTGGAAGTGTGGTAAAGAAGGGCATATACAGAGAAATTGCTCCAGTTTTCAGGCCTCTTCCAGTAGTGCAGAAGACTCCCAGTTCAAGGGGCGAGACCTGGCTAAGTGTTACCAAGAACCATCAACAACAACAATTAGGGTATCCCGGTTACAGAACAATGGCTCCAGCTTGGTAGTACCTGGAAATGTATGCGGTCGAGAATGTGAGATGGTACTAGATTCTGGTTCTACACATACCATCGTGAGGCCAAACATATCCCATATCCCACTGCAAAATATTCCGACCTGAGAAAAATTATATTTTGGAAACTGCCAATGGTGCAGTCATACCAGTTCAAGGCATACATGAAGCTAGAATTACCCTAGGAACAACAACATTTACACACGTTGTGTTTGTTGCCGATATAATGGACGAAGTTATTCTCGGCCTTGACATTATGAAAAATCAGAAGTTTGTACTAGACCTTCCACAACGGGTTATACAATACGAGAAGAATCAAGGGGTTCACCGAAACTACAGAAGTCATGTAAAGTGGTGACACGGCATAATGAAAGAAGTACATCTAAAAATGCTAAGCCGCTATTAAGACCGTGAAGATACTTGATCGAGACGATCAAAACTTGGGAGGGGCAATGTTACGGACATTAAAAATAAGTGTTAGTTTATAGAATTGTATAATCTTAGGACCTTTTAATTTAGTCTGATAATTTATTTGAATAATTTACCTTAGATTTTCCAAGATCTTTCATCAGTTTCGAAGGTTTCCGAAAACGTCCGAATTATCCATTGAGAACTTTTATGCCATCCTGTACTATGGAATTTTCACGATATTTCTCGAAGATTCTAGATCATTCTTTACTCTTCCACCATACTATAAAAGGGCGACGGGAAACCTCCGATCAGTTAGTATAGATTCGACTTTTGTGCTGTAAACTTCGAGACATTGACAAGTGAAGATTTTGTCGTTGTTGTAACCATAGTTACGTTCCATTGTTAATAAAGGTATAAAAACGAAGGCCCTGTTTTTATACGAGATGTTTTGGAACAGTATAATAATAAATAACATTACCAATTTTTATAAAATTACTTACCGGGATAACTTTATTACTAATTCCTAATGACATACAGAGTAGCCGAGGGCTACCCTGTGTGAATGAATGAAAATTCTATGGATACCTAATCTTTACCAGAACCACCCATTTTTCTATTTATATTACCCCTTTTTTCCATAAAATACCTTTTTCTCTCTGTCGTACGTTGTTCGTGCGGAAAAGCAGCCTCCAAGTACGGAATTGGTTGATAATAAAGGGGCGCATTCAGAATCGACAACCTTGGGGCAAAATTAACCTTCTTACCGAACTAAAAGAGGTACTGGTAGTGTTTTTTGACTACAGTAAAAATTACAAGCACAGTTTAAAAACAAAATGGAACCAACTTCAAACCAAAAATAAAATTAACTAAAAAGTAAAAAATAAAAAAAAGTTGGGTAATAACATAACATGTGCTAAACTACTCAATGTTAATAAATAAATAAACAGTTTTTATACTCAGTACAGGCAATGCAGAGTGAGTTACGCTTGTCTATAATGCATAATTCTCCAGGAGTTTTTTTTTAATAGATGGAGTATGACGTAATGAACCTAAAAACACAAAATACTAACAAATATGGCGACTGAAAGTGCCGCCATTTTGTGAAAAACCGTTTGGGCCTGTATCTCCATAACCGTGCACTTGTGGCCCACAATAATAAGGACCATTATTATAGATAATTAAAATTCTTATCTTTTTTATTTTATAACGTTTTGTATCGCTTACCGTTTACGATTTATAGGATTATTACTGTTTGTTTATTGACTTTTTTACCGATATCTCTTCTAATAGTCGTTTAAATAATAAATTAATTATAATTAAGTAAACTTTTAAATTGATAAATTTTCCACAACTTTTAATTTAAACTTTTTTTAAATATTTTAGAAGCTATAATGCATTCAGTGTTGTACTACGAGGTTAACAAGATCAAAATATGCTGAGTAATATCTGGCCAGTTGTTCAGGCGTACTTGACGTTAACTGCTCATTCACAGGGTTTTTGAAATTAACTCGTAATAACTTCAAAAATATAAATTTTAGAGAATCAAGTTTAAAATTAAAGTTGTAGCAAATGTATTGGTTTAAAAGTAAAGTTATTAGCAACTTTTTGTTTAAACAATTATTATTAGAAGAGATATTGGTAAAAAAGTCAATAAACAAACAGTAATAATCTTATAAATCGGTAAACGAAACAAAAAAAAATAGAAAAGAAAAAAGGTAGTAAACTTAATTATCTATAATAAAGGTTTTTATAATTATGGACCTTAAGTGCACAGTTACGGAGATACAGGCCCAAACGGTTTTTGCAACTTCCCTGTCGCCATATTTGTAAGTATTTTGTGGTTTTAGGTTCCTTACGTCCTAATGCACCTATTTGTGAAAAAAAGCCCCTGGAGAATTTTGCAAGAAAAAAAAACCTCTATTTCCTGTACTAAGTTTAATACCATGGTATTACTCGACTTTTTTATTATTTTTTTTTAGTGAGTTTTATTATTGTTTTGGAGTTGGTACAATTTTTTTATGTTGTTTATTTATTCTAAAGCAAAATATCAATTTGAAATGTATTAAGAATAGTATTTTGAATGGCTTTATTAATGTTACAGGGGTATCAAAAAGTTTCATGAAACTGATTTTGGAATTTTTAAAAATTAATTATTTTAATTTCTTATAATAAAATGACCTAAAAAACTCTTATAGTTTGTTTTCAATCACCTGCTACGTTCAAATTTCTACAAAACTCAATTTTTCAACTGTAAACGAATGTGATCAAGCCATTTTCGCCAAATTATAAACTAGCTAGATGCAAACCCTGTACAAAAATCAACATTTTCTCTTCATAAATCGTATTTTTTTACAAGCAAAAATTTATACAAGGAATGACTTTTTTCAAAAAATAAAATTTTTGGTTCATTTGCCCTCTTATAAAACCCATCCTTGGACAGTCTGCATATAAAAGCATGATGTAAGCGGTTGGTATGATTTTAACACTGAAGACCTTTTTTAACTTCAACTTTTTTAAGGGAAATACATTTTTTTGGTTACTTTAGGATCCCCCAAGGATATGAAACTCTCCTCCCCCGAAAAAAAAGTCTCAATTCAACACTGGTTGAGTATCAAGTGAAGATGCGGCTTGCCGTGTCATCACTTAGTAACATGTTACAAAAACTTGTTGCTGATACATGTTGCCGCAACATTGTTGCGGTAACAAATAACTTGTTGAAAAAAACAAATAACATGTTATTTTATAAAATTTTAAAAACATTTTAGATAACATTGTTGATAACAGTGTGAAGTAGCAAGTGAGGAGGCGGCATAATATAACATTTTTCTTATCATCTAAGCTTTGCAACCCAATAGGTCTCTTTGAGGCTCGAGTAAATCCCCATTTAGCATCGTGAGCTCCCCTACTATTATGCCCAACTTTACCATTTAAATAATGTATACAAATATAAAAAAAATTATGTGATTTAATTTGTTATGGAACTTTTTGTAATAATGGTAGAGTAAGCGATTTGACAATTTTGAATTCCTAGATATATTTTTTTATTTCTTAATAAAGTGTATTTTCGTGTTTTTAATCCCCAAAAATCTTTGCACTTTTCCTGTATGTTATATGTACATTTAAACAGCACCCAGATCGGCCTGGTGTATTCTACGGTTACCACGACAAGTACCTTAAGGTGTCGCGGCTAAGGTAGTTATCGTGGTAACCTTGGAATACACCAGGCCGATCTGGGTACTGTTTATAGTACACCATAATGTACAGGAGAAGTGCAAAGATTCTTGTGGATTAAAAACAAGAAAATACAGCTTGTTATATGGTTTATGGATAAAATTGATCAAGATAACATTTAAAAAACTAAAATTAATTCAATGGAATGCCAATGGCATAAAAAGCAAATTAGGAGAATTAATTAACTTTCTATACACAAAAAATATAGACATAATGGCAATCTGTGAAACGAAACTAACTAACAATGACAAAATTAATATAAGAAATTATAATATTTACAGGAAAGACAGAGACGGACGAGGGGAGGCGTGGCAATACTTGTCAAGCACTCCATTCCGCATGTCTCGTTAGAAAGTGTAAACTCCCTTATAGAAAATATTTCTGTGAGACTGCGGAATGGTGTGATTGTCAATTGTAGTTATGCCAAGCCCAGAATAAGACTACAAGACGTCGACTACGACAACATACTTAACCAAGGACACAAAATAATAATGTTAGGGGACTTCAACGCACGCAATTTGCTGTGGAATAATCACAAAAACAATCGAAACGGACATCAACTTTGTGATTATGCCACAGCAAATAATCTACAAATCTTAGCACCCCCTCCCATACCCATTTTCCCCCAAACCAAACAACCCCTGTCACCCTCGATTTAGTGATCAACAAGAATATACTAAACATAACAAACATTACGACCTTAAACGAATTATCTTCAGACCACTTGCCAGTATACCTTAAATGGCAGGTTAGTATTAATCTGGAAGACGGCCTTAAAACCTGGAATTTCAAACACACAAACTGGGAAAAATACAAAAGGCTATTGCAGAACAGCACACAAATTAAAAACGTAATAAACTCACCCGAAGAACTGGAAAATGAAGTAAAAATATTTACCAAAAATATACAAAACGCCAGAAATCAAACCGCCAAAAAATAACCCTAAACACCAAAGACGACCGCCTTCCAGATCAACTTATTAACCTAATAAAATTTAAAAATAACATAAGAGCCAAATGCAAAGATTTAGACGAATACATGACTATCAACGCCTTGTAGAAATACAAAATACTATACGGACTAGAATAAGCGAACATAAAAACAAAGCCTGGTCAGACGGGGGTTGTCGACGCAAGATAACTCCCTGTGGCGTCTCACCAGGCGATTACGTAACAAATATAACAAAATACCATCACTTAAGCCCGCCGCTGCGCAGACTAGTCAAGAGATGGCCGAAACACTGGCTAACTTTTTGGCTGGTGTGTGCAGTGGCACACCAAATATGACCGACGAACAAAACGAGATCACTAAAATTGCAAACAAATTAATCATGCACAAACACCCTATACCCCCTCCAGCACTTAAAAAACTCCTTATAACCCCCAAAAACCTTTCCCAAATCATCAAGGCCTTGCCTAACAACAAGGCACCAGGCTTTGATGAAATTCCCAATAGCCTTCTTAAAAACCTTTCTAAAAACCGTTTACACAATTCCTATACATAATTAACCATATTATCATCCTCCAGCACTTTCCCAACAATGGAAAAACGCCATTGTTGTTCCCATCCTAAAACCCGGTAAAGACCCTAAACTACCTAGTTCCTACCGCCCAATCGCTCTCCTTAATGCACCGAGTAAAGTTGCTGAAAGAGCAATACTTTACAAAATAAGTGAGCTTAAACTAGAGAAAAATGTGCCAGAACAACAGTTTGGATTTAAGCCAGGACTAAGCGCTGTATTGCTAGTGACACTAGTACTGCATTCACTAAATAAAATAAATCTAGGCCAAAATACAGTACTTCTGTCACTAGACATACAGCGTGCATTTGACACCGTTTGGCACAACGGTTTAATATATAAAATTCACTTGGTGCATGATTTCCCACTATACCTAATTTCCCTAATCCACTCATATATCTCACAACGATCCTTCCTAGTCCGTGTAAACAACTCCCTCTCCCATCCCAGGGCTATGCACGCCGGCGTCCCGCAAGGAACGGTGCTTAGCCCTAAATTATTCAACCTTTACCTACATCGCTGACATTCCCAAATATCCTTCTACCAATTTGGCTATGTTTGCTGACGACACGCTGGTTTACGCCAGCTCGTTTTCAGCAACAGTAGCCAAAACACACATCCAATACCACCTCAATTCCCTAATCCCGTATTACGATAAATGGAAAATAAAGATTAATAGTGAAAAGACAGAAAGTCTAATAATAACAAGAAAATTCACAAATAATAAAATCTTTATGCCCATTAAAATCCGTAATACTCCTATCCAAATTTCCAAAAAAATCAAATACCTCGGAGTTGTGATTGATGCGAGACTAAAATTTGTGTCTCACATCAATCACATACTCCAAAAATCCTTCCTAAGTCAGCAATCCCTCTACTCCCTCCTATCACCCAGATCCCCGCTAAGCTTACATAATAAAATAATCATATATAACACAATAATTAAACCAGTCATAACATACGCTGCACTTGTGTGGTTTGGCGTCTCTGACACGCAGATTGCCAGGATGCAGCGTATGCAAAACAAAGTACTAAGATCGATTACGCAATCAGACAGATATACAAGAATACAACACTTACACGACATAACAGGTATACCTATGATAAAAGACTACCTAATGGAAATATGTGACAATTTTACAAAACGAAAATAACAAACTCAAACCTAATTGCAAACTTAACTAACGTCAGAATAAACAACAACATCAAACACAAACCATTATACCACAGATTGCCATTGTACATTGAACAGATTCCGCCATAACAGCAATAATTAAATAATTAACGCCGTTTACGCCATTGACATTCCATAAAAGTTACACTTTAAGCACATTTTCTCGCCCATCGAACAATCGATGAACGAGCTGCTATTGGCTACTGAACTTAAATACATATACATATAATGCTTTTAACAACAGCATGTTATTACAAATTTCAGGCAAATAGCATATAACAAACAAAACTAATTTAAAACAGGTTTTTTTTTGATCAATTTTTCCTGTAATGAAACGTAAGATAAAAATCATAAAACCACCAATTAACACATAAATAGGAACATTTATTTTACTGTTGGATTTTGCAAGGACACTTAAAGCTCACGCGGAAAGTGTCAAACAACGCGCACTCCGCCATTCCGTGTCTCCTAGGGCTTACACCAGCCCCCCAATAAGGAATTTATTCCAAATTAGGACAACCACGATGAGCAAGGGACCTCCCAAGCCAAACCGTGAAGATCAATTGTATAATTTAATGTAGATAACAGAATTGTAAATATATTTGTAATTAATAAACGAGTCGGAGCCTTGGTTAAAGTACGCCGACATAAAAGCAAAGCAAGCTTGTTATAAAATTAAAAACAATATCTAGGAATTTAAAATTGTCAAATCGGTTACTCTACAGTTTTACAAAAGGGTATTAAAAACAAGAAAATACAGTTTGTTAAAAAATTAAAAACAATATTGTTACAGACTTTCAAAAATGTGTTTAGGTTATAGAATTTTAGAGAGTTAGGATCATTTAATTTAGTTTGTTAATTTATTTAAATAATTTACCTTAATTTTTCCAAGTTCTTTCATCACTTTCGAAGGTTTCCGAAAACGCCCGAATTATCCATTAAGAACTTTTATGCCATCCTGTACTATGGAATTTTCACGATATTTCTCGAATATTCTAGATCATTCTTTACTCTTCCACCATACTATAAAAGGGCGACGGGAAACATCCGATCAGTTAGTACAGATTCGACTTTTGTGCTGTAAACTTCGAGACATTGACAATTTAAGATTTTGCCGTTATTGTAACCTAGTTACGTTACATTGTTAATAAAGGTATAAAAATGAAGGCACGTGTTTTTATACGAGGTGTTACGGAACATTTGGTGTCGGAAGCGAAACAAGATTACCCGAGGAAGCCGAAGCCGTTAAAGAAGATTGCATGCCTGTAGAAACAAGACAGCAAGCAGTTATGGAGGAGTTAAGTGCACTAATTAAACAAATGATGGAAAAACAAGAAACCCTGAAAGAAGAACTAAAGAAGGAAATGCAGACCAGTCAAGAATCCCTCAAAGAAGACATGAAGACCAGCCAAGAATTGTTGAAAGAAGACATTAAGATCAGTCAAGAATCCCTGAAAGACCTCAAGAAAGAAATAAAGGCCAATCAAGAGGAAATGAAGAGAAGTCAAGAAGAAATGAAGAAAAGTCAAAAAGAAATGAAGACCAACCAAAAAGAAATGAAGCGGGAAATTCAAATTAGTCAAGAAAAAACAAGACGACAAATGGAGAAAGTCCAAAAAGACATAAAGAAAAGCCAAGAACAAATGAAGCATGAGCTCAAAAAAACGATGGTAAAGATTCGAGAACACTTAAAGGGAGAATTTCAACAAAGTCAAGATGAAATGAGGCAACAAATGTTACTCGAACTAAAACTTACAAAGGAAGATGTTAAAGAAGATATGCAAGAAATACAACAGTCGGTTGAAGATAAAGTTTATCAACTTCAAAGCCACATTCAACAAGAAGTACAGCGACAGATAAAAAAAAATAGCTAATACTGGTGTCTTTGCCGAAAGTGGTAATTCAACTACTGTTATGAAACCACCAACTTTGGATGGAAAGGTACCGTGGGTTACATACCTTCGACAATTCGAGGCTGCTGCCAACGGCAATAATTTGAGTCCACCAGAAAAGGCTCGTGCTTTAGTACTTGCTCTTCGAGGAGAAGCCATGGAGGTGTTAAGAAACATTCCGGAAGAGAAGCAGTCCGACTATGCATCGATTGTCACGTTTTTAGAGATGAGGTACGGCGAAACACATTTGCAGGAAGTTTATAAGGCGCAGCTGCAGGGACGAAGACAGAAATATAACGAAAGCCTTTGAAAATTGTCCGTTATACGCTAAAGGAATTCTACCAGCAAGAACTTTGGCGCAAACCAAAAGAAATATGATATTTGTGAGAATGATGAACCTGAAAGATTTCCCTCAACAGGTCAAAATGGGTGACAAAATCGGTACCTGTCAACCTGCTGCCATAATAGTTACCTATCCCTGTACCACACCGGCAGGAGTCTCCACACGTAAACTACCTGATGCTCTACAAGACCTGGTGATTTCATCAAAATCCTTGTTAGACCCAGTCCAAGTATCTATGCTGGAAGAACTTTTAAGAAGAAATCAAGATGTTTTCTCTTTATCCGAAAAAGATTTGGGTAAAACCAATGTAGTTCAACATCGAATAAACACTGGAGACGCATCACCGATAAAACAACCACCCAGAAGAATTCCTTTAGCCAAGAAAGAAGAAGTTGAAAAGTTACTTGAGGACATGCAAAATCAAGGCATCATAGAACCATCCCAGAGCCCATGGTCATCTCCAGTACCCCTAGTTAAGAAGAAAGATGGTTCCACCAGATTTTGTGTCGATTTCCGAAGACTGAATGACGTCACGAAGAAGGACAGTTTTCCACTACCAAGAATTGATGATACCCAGGACACACTTACGGGGTCAAAATGGTTTTCCACATTAGACTTAAAAAGTGGCTATTGGCAAGTAGAACTTCATCCGGAAGACAAAGAAAAATCTGCTTTTTCAACTGGAAACGGACTGTGGCAGTTTAATGTTATGCCATTTGGTTTATGCAATGCCCCCGCTACTTTTGAACGTTTGATGGAGTTGACATTACGGGGACTAACTTGGAAAACCTGCTTAGTATATCTAGATGACATTATAATTCTTGTAAAAACATTTGACGACCACTTGAAAAATGTTGAAGAAGTTTTTCAGAAGCTTAGATCCTCCCAGCTGAAGCTTAGTCCAAAGAAATGTCACCTTTTCCAGAAAGAAGTAAAGTACCTAGGGCATATAATTACCGAAGAAGGAGTAAAAACTGATCCAGAGAAGACTGAAGCTATCCAGAACTGGCCTGTACCAAAGAACGAGCATGAAATTAGAAGTTTTCTGGGTTTGTGTACCTATTACAGACGGTTCATACATGGGTTTGCCGATATTGCAAGACCATACATCGTCTTACGGAAAACAACAACAGCTACGAATGGACTGAAGATTGTCAAGCAGCTTTTGTACACCTAAAGAAAGCCCTGTGCAATCGCCCGGTGTTGTCCTATCCACAACCAAATCAAACATTTATTGTGGACACTGATGCGAGCAACACTGCTATTGGTGGAATTTTGTCACAGATTCAAGATGGCCAAGAAAAAGTTATAGCCTATTTTAGCAAAGTTCTGTCCAAACCTGAAAGAAATTATTGTGACACTAGAAAAGAACTTTTAGCTATTGTCAAATCTTTGGAGCATTTTCATAAATACCTGTATGGCCAGAAATTCCACCTAAGAACGGATCATGCATCACTTAAATGGTTGCTTCAGTTCAAGAACCCTGAAGGTCAGATAGCCCGATGGCTGCAACGTATTCAAGAATACGACTTTAAAATCGAACATCGAAAAGGACTGAAACATAAGAATGCTGACGCTCTATCAAGACGACCCTGCCCGGACGAATGCAAACACTGCAGCAGACGAGAAGAGCAAGAAGATCCCGATGAATTCCACTGCCGAAGAACACGCATCCAGTGCTCTCGAGAATGGGACCCTAAGATCTTGGCAAAAGAACAACTAGAAGATCCAGATTTTGGAGACATTGTCAAACTTAAGACAGAAAATGTGAAAAGGCCACCATATCAGCAAATAGCTTCAAAGTCTCCAAGACATAAAGGGTACTGGGCCATATGGGACTCTTTGGTTATTAAAGATGGCCTATTACAAAGGGCCTGGGAAAGTTCTGACGGCAAAATCCATAAACATCAGATAATCCTACCAACCAAAAGGATTCCTGAAGTATTGCAAGCCTTGCATAATGGTGTAGGAGGTGGCCATTTCGGAGTTATGAAGACTCTTGAAAAGGTTCGAGAAAGGTTCTACTGGCTGGGAAGTCGTGCAGACGTAAAAGACTGGTGCAGATTGTGTAAGGACTGCGCTTTCAGCAAGGGACCGAAAACACGAAGCCATGGCAAGATGAAGCAATACAATGTAGGGCACCTTTTGAAAGAATTGCCATAGACATACCAGGGCCATTTCCAGTTAGTAAATCAGGGAATCGCTATATATTGGTAGCGATGGATTTCTTCAGTAAATGGCCAGAAGTCTACCAAATCCCAAATCAAGAAGCTATCACTGTTGCCGATGTATTATTTCAACAATGGATTTGTCGCTATGGAGTTCCTAGAGAAATACATTCCGATTAACGCAGAAACTTTGAGTCCGATCTTTTCAAGAACCTTTGTAATCTCCTGGGAATCCATAAAACAAGAACAACACCTCTTCATCCCCAGTCCGATGGTATGGTAGAGCGGTTTAACAGAACACTTGATAACTACCCGAAAATTAAAGTAAATGACCAACAAAGTGACTGGGATAACTGTATACAGCCGTTTTTATTAGCATACCGCTCCGCAATTCACGAAACTACTGGCGAAACACCTGCTAAAGTCATTTTCGGAGCGGAAATATGCCTTCCAGTTGACTTGCTTACAGGACGACCTTCCACCAATAAAGAACCAGCAGAAGACTATGTAAGTCAACTAAGTAAACAGCTACAGAGGATACATGAAGAGGTGCGTACCAAGTTACAAAAAGGAAGTGACCGTATGAAATCCCGCTATGACTTGAAAGCTAACCATCAGGGATGCGTCGTCGGTGAAAAAGTTTGGTTATACAATCCAAGAAGAACCAAGGGGCGTTCACCGAAACTACAGAAGTCATGGGAGGGACCATATAAAGTGGTGACACGGCTTAATGATCTGGTGTACCGTATACAGAAGAGTCTACAGGCAAAGATGAAAGTAGTACATCTAGAAAGGCTAAGCCGTTATCAAGACAGTGAAGATACTTGATCGAGACGATCAAAACTTGGAAGGGGGCAATGTTACAGACTTTCAAAAATGTGTTAAGGTTATAAAATTTTAGAGAGTTAGGATCATTTAATTTAGTTTGTTAATTTATTTTAATAAGTTACCTTAATTTTTCCAAGTTCTTTCATCACTTTCGAAGGTTTCCGAAAACGCTCGAATTATCCATTAAGAACTTTTATGCCATCCTGTACTATGGAATTTTCACGATATTTCTCGAATATTCTAGATCATTCTTTACTCTTCCACCATACTATAAAAGGGCGACGGGAAACCTCCGATCAGTTAGTACAGAGTCGACTTTTGTGCTGTAAACTTCGAGACATGGACAATTTAAGATTTTGCCGTTATTGTAACCATAGTTACGTTACATTGTTAATAAAGGTATAAAAACGAAGGCACGTGTTTTTATACGAGGTGTTACTGAACAATATCTAGGATTTCAAAATTGTCAAATCGGTTACTCTACAGTTGTTACAAAGGGTTGTGGATAGAGTTTAGCATAAAATCACTAGTCATTCACTGTGAATAACATTTTACATTCACGACCTGTTAACAGTTTAGAAATTACTTTTTCACATAGTTATCAAATTAACAAGGTTGCGAATAATTTACTGCTTTTGTTTTGATTTCTTAGATAGGAGATACATTATTATTTTTAAATTATTTTAGGTTGTGTGACATTTAGTATTAATATTTTATTTTCGTTATGTTACATTGTTAGCCTTGTTTTTTAGTAAAATACTGTTTTTACCGTTTTGTATTAAGCATATACATAATATAATAAATAATATGTTAAACTAGGTATAGTGTGTAATTTTTTCCTGTTTAATTTCATGCAATAAAAAAAATCTTTGGCCTTTTTTCAATTCATTTCACTTGGTCGTTTTTGGTGGAAAATTAGCTATATGTATATGATATTTTTTTTCTTACTTGTCAAAACAATTGCGGTTTTTAAAAAATCTTACCAAAATTCGAGCTGGCATCATGGAGCGTTGTAATCACCATTTTATTCTGAACATGATTGTGCAAAAAGTTCCGTAATAATAATGTTTGATACATTGGCGCCCATACGACCTGGTCTATTAACAGCTCATTTAACTTGAAACTAAACTAGTAGTTTGACTTTACACTACCGGTTAATACACTGTCTCAACTCTAAAAACTCACATCAATGCCGCATATTAAACATTAAGTTACAATTTGAGTATTTGAGTTTCTTATGGAGTTTTTATGTTACCAAAAAAGTATTTTCTTGCAATTAATGAAATTTAATATTTTACTTAAGGGCTTTAGAAGTCAAAAATGAAAGTTGTAAAGTTCATATGATAGAACTAATTACCGCATGTTACTTAGGTAAGTATGTTTAACCCATTAAAAAAATAAAAAAAATAGTGGATTTTACTTTTAAACCGACGATATATACTATATGCTATTGCCTTCAAAAGGGACACTTTGGTAAAGAAAATGTTTTTATTGCAATTTACAAAAAAATCGTTTTTTTTTATTTACCATACAAATACAATTGCATCGGGTATCGGTCAGCCTAATAAAAATGATTTTAGACAAGTAAAGCAACATAGCGGGACCGGTGAGTCACCGTGTTTACATTCTTTGTCTAATGCCTAGTTGTTGGTCATCTACACGCGTTAGACCGCCTCCTTTACACGCATTGCCTATTTCTATGAACCTTTTAAAAGCCGTAAGGTAGTTGTCGTGGTAGGTAACCTTAGAATACACCAGGTCCATGTGGGTGCTGTATGGAGACCATATCTATACAGGAAAAGTGCAAACGTTTTTGGGGGTTTGAAACAAGAAAATACACTTTGTTAAGATCAAAAACAATCTCTAAAAATTCAAAATTATCAAATCGCTTACTCTACCATTGTTACAAAAAGTTTGAAGATTCCATAAAAAAAAATCATCATGTGAAATTTTTCATATTTTTATACCTTATTTAAATGGTAAAGTTGGGTCTAATTGCTCATTTTTAATTGTTTAAATGAATATAATTTGATGAATATTAGTTTTTCGAAAAAATGTAAAAAATCGATGAGAATAATTTTTGATACATTGTCGCCCATACAACCTGGTCTACAGATATAATTTTCCTCTTACCTACCTACGGCATTAAGCTGAGACTGTAGATATGGAAATTACATTCCGATTTAAATGGTCATATTTCTGAAACTCTTAAAGATAGATATATTACATTTTGTATCTGTATAAAGTGTTTTAAAAGACCTTTTTAATGGTAACATAATATACAGGGTGTTCCATTTAAAAAAGTTTACCTCTCCATTTTTGTTAACGGTTTGAGGTTCATTTGTTTCTTTTGTTATGCTTAAAAGATAATAGATGAAAAAGTGTGAAACTCATGCAATACGTTGGTTTTATCCTTCTTGGTTATAGTTAAAAGTGTGTGGCAACATTTAAATAAAAACCCTTAACATGTTGGTCTTTATAATACAGGGTTTAATTAAGAAGAGTATTTTACCTCCACAGCACTCCGTTATTTTAAAAAAACAAGCCAGGTTAAATAGACGTGACATTGCAATTTATAAAGTTCCATTTCATACATTATCAAATGATTTTATACTAAATAATTTTAGTGATATATTTTTTTAAATGTACATACAGGGTGTTGGGTATGAAATATAAAAGTAAACCAACCGAAACGTTGTGTACCAATTGACAAGACAGTGAAAGTCCAAGATTTTAATATTATTGGAATATATTGTAGATACGACACTCTTTGTTACGATAACAAAGTATACACAAATTTATGAATAAAGTGTACTCATATTAAATTTATCTCTCCGGTGGAGCAGTGAACAGAGCTTCGGTCTCGAAAGCCAGAAGTCGCGGGTTCGATCCCCGGCTGAAGAGACATTTTTAGGTAGTAGTAGACCTCTTAAAGAAAAGATCGGTTGTTTGCTGGAGGTGGCGTCTCGTGAATATTTATTTTTTTCTTTTTTGGTTGTTGCAATACGCATAATCCATTGATCATGTCACAAAGGTAAACAAAATTAAAACATACAGTATACAAAATTACAAAACAATACAACAAATTTAATACAAAACGAATGTAGGTCTGTAAAACTGGCAATAAAAAAATCTGCGATAATTTGACAAAAAAAACGCCAGAATTTGTTGCTTTTTAAGTTGCCAAATAAACGATTTTGTTGCTCAAACCGATCGCACAGTGCATCGATCATATGGGAGAAACGGACAAAAATCGATGTCTTTGTTTCAGGTAATCAAATTCTGTAGAATAGATGTCTGTTGTTAAAACCTAACTAAGCCTGTATTTATATAAATTTTTTAGTCCCTAAGTTTAAAGGAAGAGAAAAATGCAGAAGTTAAAATATTGCCAAAACCTCAAAAATATATTTAATTTGTTTTTAAATTATACACAATGGTAAAAAGGCTGTTAAGGAATACAACATACGTAATATATTTAAAAATTCCCAAATATACAATGAAATAAGGCAATATTTAAAAGAAAAATCGTCCAATTGCGTTATTTTATGAAATATTATTAAAGTTTTAAATAATCCGTATTAAAATTTTTAAAAATATAGTTGAAACGAATCATTTCCAGTCCATAGGGGTATATTCATCACTACTTTTATTAGAGCTACTACAACTATTGCTACTGTCAAGAATTAAATCGTAAGGGTTAGTCTCTTGGGTACTTTTGAATTTCTTCATCAAGTGGCGACATTTTTTTGTTTATTGCCTTTCTTTTAGACGAGATAAGAGGTTCAGAAGTTAACAGCAGTATTCTCATAAAGTCTGCATTAGAGCTAATTAAACACGTATGAGTATGCTCTTGTCGATTATTTTCTAACCTCTTTATACCTGGCTTCCAAAGCATCCTCAGAAAGCACCCCGATAGGCAAAGAAAATGAGTTTATTATTTTACACGTATGAACAAAAATTTAATGCACGCTACTTTGCATAAAATACCAACTGTAAAGCTTTAAATATGTTTGTCTAGTTTCAGTCAATAACTCCCTAAATTTATTTACATTTATGGGAAAACCACATGCCAACACTCTTATAGAATACTTAGTTATCAGATCTTTGTTAATCCCAGTAATTCCGAACTTAGCTCCGGATTGTAAAACAATCGTCTTACCGTGTTGCCATCGTTTGTAGATCCAAATCCACACTTTCTTTTTAAAAAATAAATTTAGTCTGTCTAAAAATACAAATAGCACAGGAAATGAAGCAGTTCTTTTGACCTGCGTGGATTGACTTGGAATTTTAACAGAAGGTAGGGAATAGTTCAAGGATCAAAACCTATATCGAACCGAAGGGCGCCAAAACCCTAGGGGTGGTTGCCACCTAGGGGGTGAACTATTTTATTACATTTTAACCAAATAAATCAATTTAAAAAGTGATTCTTAGCAAAAAATGTTTTATACAGTGTTTTCATAACACTAATATTTTTAGTTATTTGCGATTGAAAGGAACAATTTTTCGACGAAAAAATTGACGGTTTAATGGATTTTTCGCGAATAACTCGAAAATTATGCGTTTAATAAAAAAAACTGTAAAAAACAAAATTGTAGGATTTAAAAAGACAAACAAAATTCTTTTAGTATAGATTTTCTACGGACAGTACGAACTGATATACGGAGTGTTAATTGTTAGTACTTTTTCATCAAATGCAAAATTTGACAGATTCAGAGTCAAATACCATGAAAATGTATACTACTTAAACTAGCAAAACCACACCTTAATTTTGGATTCTATTTAGATCCATATTTTTAGGCTCTTTTTAGGCTATTTTATTACCCTATTTAAATTTTTTTGCTCCTCGTTTTTTGGAAAAATCCGTGGTTCTGCTAGCTTAAGCTTAAGCTAGCAGAACTACACCAAGATCTTAGTAAATGAAAAGTATTTATTTTGTTTAAGTATGCCATATTTTTAGGCTCTTTTTAGGCTCCTAATTGGTATACAGTTTATTTAGATTTGTAAACTTTAGGACCCAAAAACACCCCTATAATTTCAAAGGCGAGTCGTGTACAATTAGATTGTGAAAAATTTTATCATTTTCTTATCCCCAGTAAAAAATAAACTTTGTGTGTTTTATGTTTAAAGAATGTCATCATCATTTAAGGCCATTTTAAAGCTCTAGGTATACACAGTTCTAATGTTTTATATGATGTAGTTTATCAAATATATATTATTTTTTTACTTTGTGGTTCTGCTAGCTTAAGATTAAGCCAGCAGAACCACATTAGTATTTTCTAATAATAAAACATTTTTAAAACAAAACATATACCATATTTCTAGGCTCTTTTTAGGCTTTAAACTGGTATACACTGTATTGAGATTTGAAATCATTAGGACCAAAAAACACATATAAACTTAAAGGCAAATCTTGTAACGTTAAATTGAGCAATTTATTAATACTTAGGAATAATTTATGGTCAAAAATAAAACCAATATTTTTCTTTCTTAAAATATACCATTATTTTAGGCTATTTTTAGGCTCCATGTGTATCCAGTTTTAATGTTCTAAATAACTTAGTTTAGCAAATATATATATATATATATATATATATATATATATATATATATATATATATATATATATATATATATATATATATATATATATATATATATATATATATATATATATATATATATATATATATATATATATATATATATATATATATATATATTTTTTAACTTTGTGGTTCTGCTAGCTTAAGATTAAGCCAGCAGAACCACATCAATATTTCCCAATAATTAAACATTCCTAAAACAAAATATATGTCATTATTTTAGGCTATTTTTAGGCTCCATATATATCCAGTTTTAATGTTCTAAATAACTTAGTTTAGCAAATATATTTTTTTTAACTTTGTGGTTCTGCTAGCTTAAGATTAAGCCAGCAGAACCACATCAGTATTTCCCAATAATAAATCATTCCTGAAACAAAATATATGTCATATTTTTAGGCTCTTTTTAGGCTCCCTGCCTATTATATATTAAACTTTTTTGCTCTTTGTTTTTTTTGGAAAAATAATGTATTTAATAAAATTGGAACACCTTTTTTTTTAATTTAGTCCTTGTTTATTTTTTTTTTTTGTTAAAATTATGTCATCCTTTTAGGCTCTCAGGTATACACAGTTTTAATGGTCTATATGACTTAGTTCAGCAAATATTATTTTTTTACTTTATGGTTCTGCCAGCTTAACATTAAGCCTGCAGAACCACAACAGTATTTCCCAATAATAAAACATTGCTGAAACAAAAAATATGCCATATTTTTAGGCTCTTTTAGGCTCTCTACCTGCTATATATTAAACTTTTTTGCTTTTTGTTTTTTGACAAATAATGTATTTCATTAAATCGGAACACATTAAAAAAAATTACTCCTTGTTTTTTTTTCGTTTAAATTATGTCATCCATTTAGACTATTTTTAGACTCCCAGGTATACACAGTTTTAATGTTCTATATGACTTAATTTAGCGAATTTATATTTTTTTACTTTGTGGTTCTGCTAGCTTAATTTTAAGCTTGCAGAACCCAAAAGTAAAAAAGTGCTAAACTAACTCATATAGAACATTAAAACTGTCTATACCTGGAAGCCTACAAATAGCCCAAAAGGATAACATAATTTAAACCAGAAAAAAACAAGGACTACATTTAAAAAAAAAATTGTGGTCTGATAATATTTAATACATTATTTTTTCACAAAAACAAAAAGCAAAAATGTTTAAATTATAACAGGTAGAGAGCCTAAAAGTGCCTAAAAATATGGCATATAGTTTGTTCTTCTATCTTAGGAATTTTTTATTATTAAGAAATACTGATGTGGCTGCTAACTTTATCTTAAGCTAGCAGAACCATAAAGTAAAAAAATATAATATTTGCCAAGCTAAGTCATATAGAACATTAAAACTGTGTATACCTGGGAGCCTAAAAATAGCATAAAAGGATAACATAATTTAAACCAGAAAATAAAAGAACGATTACATTTTTTTTTATTGTGGGCTGACACTATTTAATAATTTTTTTTTTTTTTTTTTTGAAACAGCAAAGATCAAAAAGTTTAAGTTATATCAGGCAGAGAGCCTAAAAGAGCCTAAAAATATGGCATAAGTTTTGTTTCAGCAATGTTTTATTATTGGGAAATACTGATAAGGTTCTGCTGGCTTAATCTTAAGCTAGCAGAACCACAAAGTAAAAAAATATATTTCCTAAACTAAGTCATATAGAACATTAAAACTATGTATACCTAGAAGCCTAAAATAGCCTAAAAGGCTGACATAATTTAAACAAGAAAAAAACAGAAACTATTTTTTTTTTTGTAATTGTGGTCCGATATTATTAAATACATTATTTTTTCGAAAAAACAAAAAGCAAAAAAGTTTAAAATATAATAGGTACAGAGCCTAAAAATATGGCATAGGTTTTGTTTCAAAAATGTTTTATTATTGGGAATTACCGATGTGGTTCTGCTAGCTTAAGATTAAGACAGAGAACCATAAAGTAAAAAAATATAATATTTGCCAAGCTAAGTCATATAGAACATTAAAATTGTATATACCTGGGAGCCTAAAAATAGCCTAAAAGGATAACATAATTTAAACCAGAAAAAAACACCGATTACATTTTTTCAAAAATTGTGGTCTGACACTATTTAATACATTTTTTTCTTTTGAAAAAGCAAAGATCAAAAAAGTTTAAATTATAATATCAGGTAGACAGCCTAAAAAAGCCTAAAAATATGGCATATGTTTTGTTTTAGGAATGTTTTATTATTGGGAAATACTGTTGTGGTTCTGCTGGCTTAATCTTAAGCTAGCAGAACCACAAAGTTAAAAAAATATATTTGCTTAACTAAGTTATTTAGAACATTAAAACTGGATATACATGGAGCCTAAAATAATGGTATATTTTAGGAAAAAAAATATTGGTTTTATTTTTACCAAGGATAAATTATTCCTAAGTATTAATAAAATGCTCAATTTAACGTTACAAGATTTTCCTTTAAGTTTATACGTGTTTTTTTGGTCCTAATGATTTCAAATTTCAAAACAGTGTATACCAGTTTAAAGCCTAAAATGAGCCTAAAAATATCTTATATGTTTTGTTTCAAAAATGTTTTATTATTAGGAAATACTGATGTGGTTCTGCTGGCTTAATCTTAAGCTAGCAGAACGACAAAGTAAAAAAATATATATATTTCCTAAACTAAGTTATTTAGAACATTAAAACTGGATATACCTGGACCCTAAAAATAGCCTAAAATAATGGTATATTTTAGGAAAAAAATATTGCTTTTATTTTTGACCAAGGATAAATTATTCCTAAGTATTAATAAAATGCTCAATTTAACGTTACAAGATTAGCCTTTAAGATTATATGTGTTTTTTGGTCCTAATGTTTTCAAATCTCAAAACAGTGTATACCAGTTTAAAGCCTAAAATGAGCCTAAAAATATCGTATATGTTTTGTTTCAAAAATGTTTTATTATTAGGAAATACTAATGTGGTTCTGCTGGCTTAATCTTAAGCTAGCAGAACCACAAAGTAAAAAATATATTTCCTAAACAAAGTCATATAGAACATTAAAACTATGTATACCTAGAAGCCTAATATAGCCTAAAAGGCTGACATAATTTAATAAAAAAAACAGAAACATTTTTTTTTTGTAATTGTGGTCCGATATTATTAAATACATTATTTTTTGAAAAAACAAAAAACAAAAATGTTTAAAATATAATAGGTACAGAGCCTAAAAATATGGCATAGGTTTCGTTTCCAAAATGTTTTATTACTGGGAATTACCGATGTGGTTCTGCTGTCTTAATCTTAAGTTAGCAGAACCACAAAGTAAAAAAATATTTGATAAACTAAATAATATAAAGGATTAAAACTGTGTATACCTATAGCCTAGAAATAGCCTAAAATGATGACATACTTTAAACGTCAAACACACGAAGTTTATTTTTTACTGAGGATAAGAAAATATTAAAATATTTCACAATCTAATTGTACACGACTCGCCTTTGAAAATATAGGGGTGTTTTTGGGTCCTAAAGTTCACAAATCTAAATAAAGTGTATACCAATTAGGAGCCTAAAAGAGCCTAAAAATATGGCATACTTAAACAAAAAAATACTTTCCATTTACTAAGATCTTGGTGTGGTTCTGCTAGCTTAAGCTTAAGCTAGCAGAACTACGAATTTTCCAAGAAAACGAGGAGCAAAAAAATTTAAATAGGGTAATAAAATAGCCTAAAAGAGCCTAAAAATATGGACCTAAATAGAATCCAAAATTAAGGTGTGGTTTTGCTAGCCAAAGTAGTATTGAAAATGTTGCATTTTTGAGGAAAATTTATCAAACTTTTTTGAAGTATGTAAATAATTAGACTTTTCTTTAAAACAAAAAGGAAGTCTCTAGCATAAAAATTAAGTGTGTCATGATCAAAATAAGGTAAATGTTTCCTACAAAAACATTAATAAAAACAACCCCTAACAACCCCCTTATTAAAGCTGACCTTCACTCCTTTACAATTTTTTCTTTATACATGTATTATATATTAATAATATGTCCAAGAAGTTTAACCAATTTAAAACGCCTGATTTTAAAAATATCATGTTGATTATTATGCTCCGATGTGGCCTATTTTTGAAGAAAAATTGATTGGTTTTTTTAAATGTATCTCCTCCTTTTTTAACGATAGAAAGTTTTTTTTTATAGAAGTTTTGTGTAGGGTTAGTAGAGCTACTAGATTCTGTAAGTAAACTTCCTTAAGATCTCTTGGTTTTAAAATGGGGTGAGTTTTGGGCTCGAAAAAGGTGGTGGTCGTTCATAAATAAAGGATTTAAACCAGTATATCTCGTGAAATATTCAGGGTAAAGAAAATCTACTTACAGAAAAATTTTAGTCATTAAAAAGCTTCAATTTATGACTTCGCCGCTTTTTTCTTACCTTTAGTATTTTCAGAGTTATTTAGAAAACAAGAGTGAAAATATGGAATTGTGTGAAAAATCTTTTTATCTCTTTGAGCTCAAATTTTCCTGAAATTAGGTATTTAAAATTGGTCAAACTTCTTGGACGTATTATTAATACATGTATAAAAAGAACTGCAAAAAATAGAAGGTAAATTTTAATTAGGGGTAGTTGGGGAGTTGTTTTAATTTTTTTTGTAAAAATAATTTAATACTCACTTTATTTTTATCATAACTTACTTAATTTTTATGGGAAACTTCTTTTATAAAAAAATATTTTATGACTTCCTTAAAATATGCAGCATTTTCCCGTTATTTAATTTTAAATCTATCAAATTTTACATTTAAGGAAAAAAGCTAACAGTTAACAGGCCGTATCTTGGTTCATATTGGTCGTAAAAAATATAATTTAACAGTTTTATTTGTCGTTTTAAAACTTAAACTTTTGCCTTTTACGGTTTTTTAAATAAAATATATAATTTTCATATTATTCGCGAAAACCCCATCAAAAACGTTGATTTTTTTGTCGAAAAAATATTACTTTCAATCAACAATAACTTTATTATTAAGTATTAGTTTTACAAATAAAATATAAGGAACGTTTTTGCTAAAAATCATTTTTTAAACCGATTTCTATTGTTAAAATGAAATAAATTTTTTTACTCCCTGGGGGAACAAAAATTGCCAGGTGAAATGCTTCATTTCCTGTGCTAAAAGTAGATGATGGACGTGGGTTCTCTCATACACACTTTCAGAGGATAGATCAACCATTTTTAGAGGTACCATAGCCAAATTCGTCAGTACATGATGCATTCGAGAATTTTTGTTTATACTGGCTACTCGACTGGCTATGGCCAGAACTGCCATCAAAACCCCATTGGCAAGAGTTGCCGGCGGCGATTGTTGACGGATTTACAAAACTATTTTTTTGTTTGAAAGCCTATACTTCCAAGGTGCTCCCATTACCACCAAGTTAATATCTAATGATTTTTTAACCGACTTAAAAAACGAGGAGGTTCTCAATTTGCCAGTATGTTTTTTTGTGTATGTTACGCGATTATTTTGTCGTTTGTGGACCGATTTTTAAAAATTATTTTTATTTGAAAGAGTGCACTTCCGCGGTGATCCCATAAAAAAAAGTAAAGTCAGGATCGCGGGAGAGAAAGGTACTAGACCTATTTTTTCTCTCTGCCGTACGTAGGAGTGTTCAAGGGGCATTCAGAATCGGCAACCTTGGGGTAAAATTAACCCTTTTAACCGAACTAAAAGATAACCGGATAGCTGCAGCCCCGTGTGTATCGATTTGTTGCAGCCCCGCATGTATCGATTTATAAGCTTTTGACAGATATAATGTATTCTACCATTCTACAAGCAGCTAGCTTTAGCCCCGTGTGTATCGATTTATTATGTTTTTAGTGGATATTTACCCATAATAGTGATAATAAGAAACTAAAAAAAGAGAAAAATTAAAATTAAAAAAAAATTGAACCGACTTCACAAAAATTAGTAAAAGCCACTAAAAAAATAATAAAAAAATAAAAAAATAAGTCGGGTAATAACATAATTAGGTGCTCAACTACTCAATGTTAATAACTAAATAAACAAAGGATTTTATACTTTAATGCAATAAGCTTGTACCCGACTTATTTTTTTTTTAAACTTTTTAGTTTTTGAAGTCGGTTCAATTTTTTTTTAATGATTATATTATATTTTATACGATTTTGACGCCCTATGCTTAGAAATCATGCAAGATTATCTTAATATAACCAGTATAGAGTAAGAGCCTGTAAGCGGCAGACCTTCGTGATTTAGTGAAATCAAGTGGAGACTATATACTTTGACTCATAGTGGCTTTGGCAGATACCACGTACCAAAGATTAATTATTTTAAACATAAATTTCGTCATTTTGTAAAAGCTGAATTTTATATATCAATACCCTAATTCGCAAATCGGCTAACCCAATTTTCGTTAAAAATAAATTTACTTACTTGAACTTTTATAAGATTTGAGTTAAAAAGAATTTATATGGTTTCTTTACCTAAAATTACTTCAAAAACATTCATCTACGAAACAAATGATAAAAACTCTATTTTAAATTATTTTAATATGATTTATAAAATATTTTTGTCTCTGCTGTAAAATTTTGTGTATATGGAGTTAGCCGATTTGCGAATTAAGGTATCGATATGTTACTTGGGTACCTATTATAAGATATTTCCCCAGTCGGCAGACAGTTTTGACAGTTCCAACCCTTTGGCAGACAAACATTTTTGTGTAATCCCATGGTCCGATGAAGTTCAATATTTCTGTTATTTAACAAGATTTGACAAAAAGTCTTGTATAACAGTTGTAGGGTTTCTAAAATATTTTAATGTTTACACAGTGTACCAAAAACATTTTTTTTTAAACTAACCTTACAGCAATAACTTCTTTTGAGGCACTCTGTATACATCGAAATATTTTAAGGACATGTCTATTTGGAAACCCTACAAATCTTATATAAAACGTTTTGTTATATCTTGTTAAATAAGAGAAATATTGGACTTCGTCGGACTATTGGGCCACCCGAAAGTGTTTGTCTGTCAAGGCGTTGAAACTGTCATAACTGTCTGGCGACTAACAAAATCTCTTCTAATAGGTACTCAAGTAACACAATATAAACTTCAGGTTTTACGAAATGACACAATTTTTAGTTTATTAAAATTATGGTACATGGTACCTGCCAAAGCCACTATGAGTCAAACTTCATAGTCTCCCATCGCCCCATCGCTGCTGCCTATATTGGGAGCATGCGCTGACAAACTTTCAGCTTCTACAAAATGACGATGGTCTGAGGGCTCTTGGACTAGTAATATAATTTATAAGTATAATATTTTACATGATGTAAATAAATGTTATACTTATAATTTAAATGGGTGATTATGGGGCTAATTTTAAGTAAAATAGATTATTTTTGAGCTAAAAAACTTGTTTTTTGACAGGGGAATTTTAAAAAACGTTTTTGCCCAGAGTGCGTTTTATACATACAGTGGGGACGCATGTGTTGGAACAAATTCATTTTAAAGTTAGTGATTTGTTTTTGGAAAAAACACTTAAACACATTGATCTTAATAAATGAGCTAAATCTTTCAACTTATTTTTTTAACAGTCTTTTTTCCTTTGATTTTTTAATTATGCATAAGTCTAACTACGTTTTGTGTAGCATGTCTTATACTTTAAGTTAAGAATGAAAGAAGAAATTTACCATCGATTTCTTTTAAACTTGTTAGTAGACTATGCGCCACTTTAACGAGACCGACGCCGCCGACGCCAGACGTCACGACGCCTGACGTCAGAAATCTTGGGCAACACCTAGTTTAGGTACTGCGCATGCGTCAAATCTCTGACGTCATATTTAGGAATCTTGTGTGACGCATTATTTGGGGCGTGGTCAATCTGTCACCTGTCATATGTCAAAAATCACGTGACTTTGAAAATGGCGTCTGTCAGTTGTCACCTGTCATATTTCGTGAACCACGTGGTGTCTGCTTACGTGTATGAGATGTATCGTAGGGTCTTACGCAAGCGTTAAAAATGGCGCCTGTCAGCTGTCACCTGTCATATCTCACAAACCTGTGATTTTTCATAGTAGGGAAATATAAGGAGTTCTGCGCCCTCCGTCCCCCGGGGGAGCTTATTATCTCAAAATCTCTGACGTCAGCAATTATTTAGGAATCTTGCCCAACCCGTTATTTAGGGCGTGGTCCCTACTATCTGTCAAACCATAAATGTCATCTGTCAAATGCCAAATGTCACCTGTCATATGTCAAAAATCACGTGACTTAGGAAATCGCCGCCATGCGTAGGATACTTGCGCGATGGTCATAAATTGATTTGCGCAAACGCAATAATCTCAGGTCGTACCGTTCGGGCGCTATCGACAAAAATCGTTATTTAACCCTGATGACTCATCATGGGAGAGCGGTTTAAATTTTTTAAATATAGTATTACGTCATACCTATCGAATGGCGAAAACCGCACGACGCCATCTTTAGCCATAAAGGCGTTACAGCTGTTTAAAAATAGTTGAGAGATATCAGTTAGCGATTAGAACGGTAACCCGATAGAAAATTAATCATTGCTGCCTTATTAGTAGACTTAGAAGAATGAAACTTGACAAAAGGAAATTCGACGACGTTTCGCCAATGATTTCAAGGTCAAACTTGTCAAACGTCAAACCTGTCATTTAAAATTTAGGAATCTTATGCAACGCGTTATTTAAGACGTAACAGAGACAAACCTCACTTATCGAACGACGCACGTGTGTTAAACCTAACGCGCAAGTCCCCGGCCCAACGCGTCGCTCGTCGGGCCTAAGAACAGGGTAAGAACGCGTGGCGGGTCCATCTGTCATTCGAAAATTTAGTAATCTTACGTAACGCCATCTCATAACCAATTAGAGAGCGGTTTAACCGACTAGATTTTACTAAACATACCCCTTGTAATTTCAAGGTCAAAGCATCCATCAATAATAACAAAGATAGCTGCGGTTAGATAATAAACGGTAAAAAACAGTGGTAACTAAATAAAAAGCAGTGTTTGTAGTAAAGCATTTATTATAAAATAAAAAATACATACATGGTTGCCATATTGCTAAATAATTCTTAGAATAATGCCTTATAAAATAAAAAGCAGTGTTTGCAGTAAAACATTTATTTTTAAATTAAAAAATACATTGTTGCCATATTGCTAAATAATTCTTAGAAATAATGTATTACGGTTATTTAAACTCTTCTCACAGACCCTGTTAATGGTGAATATTTTACAAGTTTGTCATGAATAATTAAACAGTAAGCATTTGTGTTTGCAGAGAAGTTTTCTTTTGTTTCAATCTCTAACCTTACATCAATAATGCCAGAATTAAGGATTTCATTTTGTCTTGAACAATCAATTACAATTAAGAGTGCATTGTTTTTAAATTTTTTGGGAGTTAAAAGTGGTTCGTTTTCTTTTTCGTAGTAGCTTTCTTGAAATTCTGAGTACATTTCATAAAGAGTAGCTATTATACCTCGAAATCTCCAAATTTAAATTATCGTATGGATAAAATTCAGAATTTAAATAAAGTTTTGCATTTGATACATCACAATGATCAAATAAGCTACAATTTTTCTTGTAGTTATCTTTTCGAGCTGTTTGAAAACCTAAAATTATCCATCTTGGTCTTTCCACCTGCACAGAAGTTTTAATGGTCCATGTAAGGTGTTTTCCAATCGGTATTGAAGGATGTTCTGTGAGTTCCCAGCTTCTAAAACCGATATCCAATTCAGTTCCACTTCCAACAATCTGTAAAAGTTCTAGTCGTTCAGCAACGGATACTGTAATATGTGGTAGCTTCCAAACAATTTTATCAATATTAACTTCTACATTTTCTCCATCGGCAGTGTTAATAACGGCATTTTTATCGGAAGAACTTCTTAACAATATCAGTTCATGCTTAACATTTATAAGTATCTTTTGAAAATCTTCAGCGAATCCTAGTAATGTCCTTAGTGGAACACAAACATTAAAAGTTCCGTTTGAGCCCATCCCGTCCCAGGTATAATCATCTTCAATACTCCAACCAGCGTTTTTATATTTAATTATCTCATTACCATTGTAAGAGACATAACCTTTCATTGTTGTTGCTATTCCAGGATATCTAATCGAATCAATAATTTTTCCGCCAATTTCAAGACGAATTTCTTCAAAGAGGTGTCCCACAAAGTTGTTTACAAGTTTAGCAGTGTCTGAAACTCTTCCATCGGACCCTTTTAAAAGTCGTCCTTCCAAATAAATATGACTTGCCCAAGGTAGGGTGTATATATCAGTTTGTTGCACCGGTATTCGAATTTCATCATTATTTTTAAAAGAGCTGGAGTACGGTAAATGGCTATGCCTTTCTATTTTTGTAATAGAGTTATCAAAGTTTACGAATCTGTCACGTTTAAAATGCTCATTTTCAGAGTTCTTAACAAGAAGCCCTATGGATGCAAGAAATCTTATATTTTATTCTGTTAAGCTCTTTTTAGTGTTCCAAAGCTGGTTAAAATTGACAATTTTCTTGGCGTTATATTTAACAACCATAACACGTGTGCTCTGCACAATGTTCTGCAGTATACTGACACACACATCACGAAGTAGTTATTTATAAAGATTTTCTCAAATGTAATCTAATAGTAATAACTTCTCCTCTAAAGTCAACCAATTCACCATCTTGATCAACCAGTTTTAATATAATGTTGCTGATAATTTTGGTGGATACAGGCATATAAAGCACATTTTCAGGAATTTCTATAATTTTGAAACCAGCTGGTACTGATGGCGAAAATTCATGTATTGTATGAACAAGCTTATTATTGTGATAGGCGCCAGTAACGATATTACACTCGATTTTAATCACGTTAATTTTCAGAATGTTTACAGGTGTTTGCGATACATGTTTAACGTTGGGCTTTAGCAAAATATTATGAAATCCCAACAATTTTTCCAATAGAATTTGTCTTAGTAAAGTCAACTGTATGAGAACATTCAAGCTCGCACTTGAGCGTATTGACATTACCCTTTAGACTTAGTATACAATTAAAATCCTTGATGGCTTTATTTTTTCCTGTATGGCGTCTTGTAGATAATCATTTATTGCACTTATTTCATATGATCCAATCGGTATTTCTAGAGTAATATTACCCACATAAAATTTGTTATTGCTATTATCAATGTTGGGTATGGAGTTAAACGTTTCTAAACTGACTAAACCAAGCTCGTATTCACTAGTGTCATCTCTCAAGTAGATGGGCGGGTTATAGTTTGCATCTAAAATGGACCTATTACCACTCAAGCTAAAGGTATGCATGACGGTTGAAGTAAGACTAAATTGTATTTCTTGAGTCTATCTGTATTTATAAGTTTTTAAATAGAGTCCACAAACCGTTTTTGTATGGTCCTAAATATAAACCGCTACCAGTTTTGCTAATCGCAATAGATTCCATTGTTTTGTTGTGTCTCTTTTCTTCTTCTAATCTTTCTTGCGCCGCCTTAGAATCTTTAACAGCTTTTACAATCCCTGATATGCCGCCGCTAAGTGCTCATACGGTGCTTAAGCCGGCAAAAAGTGGTATTAAAAATGGTAGAAATCCGCCGACTACAGGTAAAGGTACTACATCTGCAGGTTTTTCTTTTTCCACCCCATTGAATGCTTTCAGAGCTACTTCAGCAGCAGAGAAAGATCTTGCGGTTTTTCCACGTACAATGCCTCCCTTGCTTTTTGAAACGCGGTCGCGAAGGGAATCCCCTTGCCTCTCCGAGCAGTTTTTTCTTAATTGATTTTTTCTTAAACTTCTGCATGACCGTACAGCACAAAGTCTTTGGCAATACTAAGGATTGAATCAGAATGTTAAGTATATTTATATATGTTACGCTATACTATAACTGTCATCATTTAGTTCCCACCCGTCATTGAGTCAACACGTGTCTAGAGCTACATAAAGATTATTAACAATAATACCGTATTTAAGAAAAACAGTGCCGTATTTTAGAAAAACAGTGCCGTATTTAAGAAAAACGGTGCCGTATTTAGAAAAACAGTGCCGTATTTTAGAAAAACGGTGCCGTATTTTAGAAAAACGGTGCCGTATTTTAGAAAAACGGTGCCGTATTTTAGAAAAACAGTGCCGTATTTTAGAAAAACAGTGCCGTATTTTAGAAAAACGGTACCGTATTTTAGAAAAACAGTGCCGTATTTTAGAAAAACGGTGCCGTATTTTAGAAAAACGGTGCCGTATTTTAGAAAAACAGTGCCGTATTCTAGAAAAACGGTGCCGTATTTTAGAAAAACGGTGCCGTATTTTTGAAAAACGGTGCCGTATTTAGAAAAACAGTGCCGTATTTTAGAAAAACGGTGCCGTATTTAGAAAAACAGTGCCGTATTTAAGAAAACGGTACCGTATTTGAAAATAAAGACCGTTATCGCTTAAGCAGAGGGCTCTGGGCGATTTGCTTAAGCAGTGGGCTGCTCCAAAAGTAAATCCTAATTATTAAAAATATATCTTTACCATGGATTTGAACAAGTTGGACAAGGATGTGAGGCGTAAAATAAATGAAGCTACCAATAGTATTCGAAAAAAATACCAGGATTTAAAGAAGCAGCAACGTGAGAATGGCGAGCTAGAGTTCGACACGAATGATGATCAACGCTCAGAAGATAAGCGGAGTTTGCAAGAAGATCCAAACATTCTTCAACTCCTTGATAAACATTCGCGTAGTGTAAAAAAATTATATGATTCAATAAAAGCTGGTCGTTATGAGAATGCTGTTATATTGGAAAATACGTATAAACCTTTGGCAAAAATAATATCCAAATCAATACAAAACACTCAATCTGGTAAACAACCATTTATACCAAATTCCTTAAAAAGACGTCAAAGCGAAAATTTTACTCATACAGTAATAAAGAAACCACGAACTCCTCTTAACTTTGCCAGTCCCGTTAAAAAACAAGACGATATAGCTGAACAAGAAAAAGAATAATATGGATGATGAGACGTCGGAAGATGATCAAATGATGGAAGAAGGCGAAACAGAGGAAACTGATTTAAACAGAACTATCTATGAGCACCAACCTGAAGAAAGTTACTTTGATGATGATGACTTTAGAGTCGACCCACAATTCAATCCTGTTCAGATTGATAGTATTCCGGAAGAATCCTTTCGAGAATATCTGGATCAGTATGATCCGCTACCTAGAGAATATGTGGAAGGTTTTATAAAAGATACGGAAAACGAGTACGATCGAAACTATTGAAAACATGATATGGCTACTGATCATCTAACTTTCGGTGATTCTCGACTTGAATTTAACGGCCCAGATATTTATGTTAAAGGGGAAAAATTTATTGGAACTCCTGGTCTATATGAACTTATATTCTAGACCAATCCGTTAAAAAACAAATTTACAGCACTAGACGAGCGAGCATTTGCAAAATTGGTTTTGCTAACGAATGCTAGTAAGAGAAATTTTAATGAAAACGAACAGCATGTTGGCAACAGAGGTGTCAAGTACATGTTAACAATTAAACCATTACTCGAACGTATAAAAGAGGAGCGAATAAGAAAACAAAAAGAACGCGATAAACAGTTGCAAATTACAAGAGCACAAAATACTCAAGGCTATGGTTTACCAATTGATACTCAACATAAAATATTTAACAATAATAAAACTGATTATATTTACTGGGATGATCCAAATGAGCTTGTGGATAGATTAAGATTGTTAATGGCTAGCAAGAAAGTGGGTAATAATAACCACCAAAATGAGATTATGAGTATTATTGAAGAGTTAGAGGAAGCCGATATTATTGAATAAAAAGAGTTGATTTAGTAACATAACCTCATTTTCAAGATGACTCTCGACAAATTCGGACGTAATTTAACTCATCCATATCATTTAGCAAAAAAGCTTAAAACAGAAGATGGTGTAAAGGATAAGCCCGAAAACAACTTGTATGGCTACATGAATATTATGTTGGTTTGCGAAAAGGGTTTGTCAAAACACCTTTATATAAATGGCACAAAATTTGATTACTACAGGTTTCCTATTACAAGTGGAATTATTGAATATGTTAATATCGATACACCTGTTAAAACGTATATAAACGCAACAGCATATGAAAAACCAAGCGAGTTGTTACACCAGAAATTAAATTTAAATGATTATATTTTATTTTTAGGAGATAAAATACGACCACGTACCAAAATACATGCTGAGTTTATAATTAAATATCCTATTTTATAAGGCATTATTCTAAGAATTATTTAGCAATATGGCAACCATGTATGTATTTTTTATTTTATAATAAATGCTTTACTACAAACACTGCTTTTTATTTAGTTACCACTGTTTTTTACCGTTTATTATCTAACCCCAGCTATCTTCGTTATTATTGATGGATGCTTTGACCTTGAAATTACAAGGGGTATGTTTTGTAAAATCTAGTCGGTTAAACCGCTCTCTAATTGGTTATGAGATGGCGTTACGTAAGATTACTAAATTTTCGAATGACAGATGGACCCGCCACGCGTTCTTACCTTGTTCTTAGACCCGACGAGCGACGCGTTGGGCCGGGGACTGGCGCGTTAGGTTTAACACATGCGTCGTTCGATAAGTGAGGTTTGTCTCTGTTACGTCTTAAATAACGCGTTGCATAAGATTCCTAAATTTTAAATGACAGGTTTGACGTTTGACAAGTTTGACCTTGAAATCGTTGGCGAAACGTCGTCGACTATCCTTTTGTCAAGTTTCATTCTTCTAAGTCTACTAATAAGGCAGCAATGATTAATTTTCTATCGGGTTACCGTTCTAATCGCTAATTGATATCTCTCAACTATTTTTAAACAGCTGTAACGCCTTTATGGCTAAAGATGGCGTCGTGCGGTTTTCGCTATTCGATAGGTATGACGTAATACTATATTTAAAAAATTTAAACCGCTCTCCCATGATGAGTCATCAGGGTTAAATTACGATTTTTGTCGATAGCGCCCGAACGGTACGACCTGGGATTTTTGCGTTTGCGCAAATCAATTAATGACCATCACGCAAGTATCCTACGCATGGCGGCCATTTCCTAAGTCACGTGATTTTTGACATAATAATATGACAGGTGACATTTGGCATTTGACAGATGACATTTATGGTTTGACAGATAGTAGGGACCACGCCCAAAGTAACGCGTTGCGCAAGATTCCTAAATAATTGCTGACGTCAGAGATTTTGAGATAATAAGCTCCCCGGGGGACGGAGGGCGCAGAGCTCCCTATCTTTCCCTACTATGAAAAATCCCAGGTTTGTGAGATATGACAGGTGACAGCTGACAGGCGCCATTTTTTATGGCATGCGTAAGACCCTACGATACATCTCATACACGTAAGCAGACACCACGTGGTTCACGAAATATGACAGGTGACAACTGACAGACGCCATTTTCAAGGTCACGTGATTTTTGACATATGACAGGTGACAGATTGACCACGCCCCAAATAATGCGTCACACAAGATTCCTAAATATGACGTCGGAGATTAGACGCATGCGCAGTACCCTAATCTAGGTGTTGCCCAAGATTCCTGACGTCAGGCGTCGTGACGTCTGGCGTCGGCTTCGTCGGTCTCGTTAAAGTGGCGCATAGTCTACTCTTGTGAAGTCATGGAAGTTGAAAGACCCGCTAAAATTCAAGGATTTATTTATTGCAAAATGGTCAGACACGTCAATGTTTGTTTTTGAGTGCAGTTTTTCTATATATAAGGGTACCCAAGAATAGGCGACAACCATTAATTTTTATTTTTTTGCTCTTCTCTTATGTTCATTACTAAATTTCTCGATAAATTTTGATTTAATGTATAGGACAGTACATTAAAAGTAGTTAAAATTCAAAGCAGAATTTGAAATTTAATAATAAAAAATAAGTGCTTCCATTAATATAAAGTATAGTTTATGGGCGATGCCTATTTTTGGGTCACTCTGTAAACATTACCTTACCATGCCGCCCTGGAGACCCCACACCGTGTATTTGGGGCGGCGTTCCTAACGAGAGATGTAAAGAACATACTTTATACATTGTACTTTACATGCAGCACTTTCTAGGACACTACTGTATACATGATCTGCGAGTTAGGGCACCCTGACATATAAAAAATTAACCTGTAAGTGCGAGGCACACTAATCCCCGATATAAATAATGTTTAAATTTTTATTTTAGTGTAAAAAGTAAGTTTTTGTGCAAAACAAAAAACAAACTTTTATGTTAAAGCGGATCATTTTGTCGTCCCTGAAAACATGCCGCCTGAGGATGAAAGAGTCTTTCTCGACTTTTTGTAATTTTTTGTCATAAAAAAATTTGAAGACCAGAAAAAAGGTATTTTACTTTGAAGAAATGCAAGAAAGGAGGTAAAATTAAGATTACAATTACATACAGTGTGTCTACGTAAAAGTTGGTATATGAAATATTATACAGTGTGTCTACTACTGTCTACATAAGTTGACTTCATATGAGAAACTTTTTAATATTAATTTTACGAAAAAAGTTATTCCTTATAAAGAGTTCTGCATGGTCCAAAAACTAAAATACAATCATCAGATATCAAATTGTGTCGGTAATCTACGAGGTTTGGCCAAAATTGTAATTTTTGCTCAAGAGTAAAGTACCTGTATTTTTGCTAATATCGCAAATTGTCATAAAAAAGATGTTAAGAAATAAAAATTACTACTAAATATGTAATTTCCTAAAAATGTTTTTTGTTTTTTTTCTGCAAAAATAGAGAAAATTTAAGTTTGTTCATTGGTGCATTGTACATTGGTCTTGTTTTAATAACATGTTTGTTTAAAACTGTTCTATGACATTTATAATCATAAAATGTAGTTCACTAATGTACAACCTAAATTTTTACCATTATCGCAAAAAAAAAGTTTCTTTTTTGTAAATAAATAAATTACATTAATTCTAAATATCTTTTTCTTATAACAATTTTTAATTTTAGCAAAAATTCAGGTACTTTAATCTTAAGAAAATATTACATTTTTGACCAAACCTTGTAGATGACTAATACAATTTGATATCTAATGGTTGCTTTTTAGGTTTCGAGCCATGCAGAACTTTTTATAAAGAACATTTTTTTCGTAAAATCAATAAAAAAAGTTTATCATATGACGCCAACTTACGTAGACACACTGTATAATTCTACACAATTCCACAACAATTTCACAACAATTACACACAATCTCCCAACAATTCTACAAATTTCGACATAATTCCATCTGCTTGTACATTGTACACCACAGTTTCTCAGTGGTTTACCCCTTGGCGACAGCCGTTCGGTTACACGGAAAGTTCCGAAGTTAAAATAAGACACTTCTAAGACCAAAATAAGGCACGACCTAAAACCAGGACTATCCTTAGTCCTTATCCCACCACGCATCTGCGCAAGCTCAGCTGTCAAAATAAGGCCGGTATTGTTAGTGCCTAGCCTTATTTTACTGTGCAATATTTCTCTAATGGTGTCTGGTCTCGTCTTAGTAAGAATTAAATCTAATCTGTTTTGATATTATACCAATAATCATGGGCGCCGGCAAGTCTTAAAGTAGGAAAAAAATTTTAAGAGCAAAAAAGATCCTTTTACAAAACACCGTCTGTATCTATCTTTTTTTTTTCCTTTGCTCCTTTCCCAATAGCCAGGGGTGCAAAACATCTTTAAATGCCTAAAATCAATACTTTTTTGCCAAAGCTGCAAAAACCAAGGGAGTGCAAGTGCACTCCCTTGCACCCCTTCCGGCGCCCATGCCGATAATCATAAATGTTTGGTCTTGTTTTTGTTTGTGGAGTGATTCTCTAATAAGTTTTTAATTGTAAGAGTTTTTTAGGATCCCTAATCATATCAAGTCATATTGGTGATTTCTTTTTGCTGAGATTTTCTACTATTGAGTTTACTGCACCGTTGGAGTTATAGAAGCTTAAATTGAATTTATTAATTTTATTTTGTAAACATAATTTAAAATGGTAAAGCTGCTTTGTGTTATTTGCAATTATTTAATATTTCTGGAGAAATATTGTCCTTAAAACACTTTTAGTAAAAATGCATTTTTTCAGTCACTGTATTTTACTATCTTATAAATATATATTTTTTTGTTTCAGATTATAAACCTAAGACGAGGAGATAGTTGTTTCAGTATGGTAAATAGCGGATCTTTCGATTCAGAGGGCGATCGTAATGGAAAGGCACGCGGCACACACGCTAGCGACGCAGCTACCGGTTTGCAGTCCTCGGATTCTGGCGATTCCGCCGATGCCACATGTAAAACAGACTGCTCTAAAACAGCTGATAGTGATCTGCCGTTTGACGCATCTGCCATCGAACCTACTCCAGCTAAAACGGAAAACAGCAGTACGCAATCGGAAGCATCTCAAAATCTATTTTCCGATACTGACGAAAAGAGTAATCTGTGCTGCAGTCTTCCTTTAGAGAAAATTCAAAACGCCACTACCAGCGACACCCCACCGCCAGAAAACGCAATTACCGAAGATAAACTGAAGCAGACTCGCAAACTTCTTTGTCTATATTGCGATCGCTCGTTTGTTAGTGCCAATTTGCGGCAAAAGCACGTCGAACGCGTCCATACCGTAAAACCCACACGGCGGGTAAGTGCGCGAAGACAAAACCAGTTAAGCGTGACTACCTGTATATATTGTGATAAACTAAACGCATCGGAACACACTCTTAATGATCTCTTTCAACACTTGGTTCAAGAACATCCCGCCAAATACTTCGGATGTCTATTATGTGGGGAAAGATTTCTCACATCTGCTTATTTGGTGGACCACAATACTTCCAAACACCGTACAGAAAAAAAGGGCAATAATAAACGGCAATCGCTTACTGCTCTACATGTTGATGAGGTCGATTTGAACAGTCGTTCGGGTACAGACAGTGTTCTTCCTAAAGTTACGCGAAGTAAGTTAAAAAACAAACCCGAAGATTTGTTAAATGTTGAAACCAATTCTGACTCACAAAAAAACAAAAGAAATCCAAGTTAAAGGAACTACGAAGTAAAAAGATCTCGGTAAAGACGTCAAAAATAGCACTGAAACGGAGTAAAAGATTGCAAGCTCAAACCAAGGAGAGTGATTCGCAAAAAAGAGACGTGAAAGAAAATTAGCAACTGCAAACAAAACCGAAGGTAGCAGTAGTGCAAAGCAACCAGAAAAAACTAAATCGATTTGCGTAAATCCTTATCCTGAATTCGATAATTATTATCGCGTCAAAAAATTACAGATCATTCCATCGATAACCTTAAGATTAGTTCCTTAACTTTTGACGACGTATTTGATAAGGCATTTTTTAATCGTATAAAGTGCAATATTGAGGAAAATCTTTTAAATCACATAGATGGAAAGCTATTTAAAAATGAAGAATCTGAAAGTCGAATTTCAAATTTTGAAAAAATATCCACAACTCCACAGGAAAGTCAAAATTCTTCTTCTGAAAGTTATGGTTGTGAGCTCTCTCTTAATGCCATTACTCCAGTTCCTTCGCTGTCTTTAAATTCCCAATTTGGAGAAGATTTTGAATCTCAAATTGAATATGGTTCAAAACCGTCAAAGAAAAAAATACAGACTAAAAGCGATGAAGTCCATTACAAATATTTTACGCGAAGAAAATATCAGGCTAGTATTTTACAACAAAAAGAGAACCGTGACCTTAGTAAACTGGATATGTGGACTCAGATGCTTGTTAAAGAACGTCAACAAAAAGTGTTAAATAAGAAGAAAAATGCCAAAGAAATTCAAGAGTACACATCGGGACAGGAATATAAAAATAAAATGAAAAGGGAAGAACTAAATCGAATATTAGATAGAAGGGGTCCTTTTGAAGATCTTAAAGAGGAGGCCAGTAAAAAGGCTGCTTTTGATAAACTTATTTCATCTTCAGAGAGTGATATTAGTCAAGAAGTTTTTACAGATGTTCGTGAAGTCCTTAATGAGATTATAAATAAAGTATTTGAAACTGTTAAAGAAGAAGACTGTCTTCCAGAAATTACAAGTAAAGAAATTGATGATAGGGAAATACCTGATTATTTAGATTTGCGACGTAAGGATTCTTCAACACATGAAGAGATCGACAAGTCTGATCGAATTGCGTTAATCTGTTCCTCTCAGGAAACAGAAAATTATGAACTGCCAACAAATACAGTCAGAGGAAAGAACGAACTAGTGGAATTGACTGGCGAGTGGGCTCGAAGTCGAATGTATATTTGTGCCGCGTGCGGTGGGAAATTTTCAAATATTAAGTACTTATTTGAACACAGAAGTATATATCATCAAAATGTTTGGGTGCAAAACTATGAGTTTGTAGGTAACCAATCTGAATTATACAGACATCTTTGTATCCCTGGTTTAGGAAAGGTCGGGGTTGTGGAAGAAACTATTCCATGTAAACAGTGGAAGCGAAGTGATGCCAGAACATGTACAAAGTGTGGGAAACAGTGCAATTCTTTGGGTGAACTTCACAGACATATACTTGAATGTGGTGGTGATTGGACTTGGATGTTGGCCCGAAAAAATGTAAATATAGACCGTATGGTGCAAAGTCTCGTCGAAAACGAAGAGGTAATATTTAAATTTACAAATATTTTTATTAATTTTATAAGGGCGGTAAAAATACTACTGGTGGGCCAATTTAAATTATTTTGTATTTTAACTTATATCAAAGTTAAAATGGCGGACACTTAATTTGAGTGAAGCTTACCAGAAAACAAATAAACCTTGAAGTGAAAGGTATAAAAAAAATTCACGCATGATAAAAGTTTTTGTTTGCTAGAAAAATATAATGTACATGAAAAAAAACTTTCAGTTGAGCACGAAGGACAAATAATATAAAAATAAAATCAAATCAAATTTATAAAATTCAAGATGGCAGGTCAAATATAGCGGACCAAACATCCAAAACTCTTCCGATTTACGTTTATTCGGTAGGGTTTTTAATGAATCCTGATCGCGAATCTACAGTTAGATTTTTAAAATGAAAAATGACGGTTCTGATGGTGTCCCACGAGCAACTGCTGCGATCGATTTCTAGAAAAGAAGGCTATGGAAAATTTTGAAAATTTTATAATATTATAAAGTCAGTGGGGTGCATACAATTAAAATATTTTCACAGACCAACCAGTAAGTATGGTGTAGTTGGCCATGAAGCCGCATCTTACTGTCAGGGCCAACTAGAAACCAAACTAAAAGCCTTACTTAACAGCATTGTTAAAACATAAATATTAAATTGGTAAAACTTATTTCAAATCTCTAAATTTTTAAAACATATATATTCCTATACAAACTAACCCTTATTTTTAATACCTAATGGGAAACAAAAAATTATAGGTATAGTACATCTTTAAAATTTTCTGCAGAATCTAAAAAACAAATGTTATATAGGCTCTTCTATTTAAAATATGGAAGTTACCGTTAACTTTCGGTATAACCGGAAGTGTCAAATTAATGAAATATTTTAGTTGCGTCTTCCATTGACCTTGATAGTGTAAATTAGCGAAGAAGCTAAATAAAGAATTATATAAAGAATGTTTAAAATTTTCTAAAGCCTACTTTTCGAGATATCAATTGTTTTTTTTTAAATCAAATCGGATTTTAAAATTCTTTTTATTGGCCCGGTAAAGTACCTCCACCAAATATGAGCCCCATATACAGGGCAGATCGTAAAAAACAAAAATATATCCATTAAAAATTTTCGCGCGCGTCAGATTAAGATAGGGTGAGTTAATTATATGCTAACAAGTATATATTCCACTAATCTGACAATTTGAGAGTGAGATAAAGAAAGCGGAGGGCTACCAAGTTGTAAAAAAAAACCGTCATTTTCATTCCCAAGCTTGGCTATTTTTTTATTTTAAAGAAAATAATTCAAGGATTACGAATAATATATAATCCGGTACGATTCGAACGATTTCCACAATCTCAAATAATAATAGTATTTTTTGACATATTACACATAGGTTTACATTATATAACATTTTTTTCTTCTTATCATCTAAGCTTTGCAACCCAATAGGTCTTTGAGACGCTAGAGTAAATCCCCATTTAGCATCGTGGGCTTCCCTACAATAAAGGCAAATAATGCCTAATAATGAAAATAAGAGGTAGTTAAAAAAATTTATTTAGGAAGATATTCAATTATTTTAAATAAAGAACGTAAGTTCGGAGCACAAATAATAACACATAATAAATAAAAACCGGTTAAGGTGCTCGCGCACTTGGGCGACGTGTCAGGACGAGAGAATATTCGCCGGAGAAGTTTACATGTATTTAAATGGATCCCCGCTAATACAGACGCGTCGCCTGTATTGGCGGGGTTCCATTTAATTACATGTAAACTTCTACGGCGAATTTTGTCTCGTCGTGACGTGCTCGCCCACTTAGACGAAGCTTCGCGTCAAGAGAAAATTCGCCGAGTTGCTTTACATGTAATTAAATGGAACCCTGCCAATATAAGCGGCGCGACGCGTCTATATTGGCGGGGTTCCATTTAAATACATGTAAACTTATCCGGAGCAATTTTGGCTCGTCGCGACGCGTCGCCTAAGGTTGTGGTGCCAGAGACTGTGGGCGAGCACCTTTAAACTCTTTTTTATTACAGAGAATAATCAGCTAAGGTTTTGTTATTTGGAGTTAAAATTATGGCTTATAATTAGGTCATGTACAAAAAATAGGTAACTACCTTGTTTTTCGTTATTAGTCATTCGGCCTTATTCACGAGGTGCCTGGGATATTGATTAATTTTCAGTGTTGGTTCCAGTGTTGCCAGAGACCGGGGATTTCCCCTTTTTGGAGATTTTTGATGACAAAAGGGAAAAAGGAATTTTTAAACTGAAAACCGGGATTTTTAATGATTTAAAAGCTAATCAATAATCTATCTTTTAAATAGTGGTCAAGGCTATTACTAAGCAGAATAAGAATTTTTCACAAAAACCAGAGGAATCAAAGACCATATAAAAACTATAAAAATACAAAATCCTAAGCTCTATTTTTTTTTTTTTTTTTGAATGAAAAACAGAAATCCTTAAAAATCTTAAACTCTGCATTAGGGCAGTGTTGCCGCTTTTTTTACACTGATATCTAAAAGATATCCAATAAACGATTTTCAATATCAATGTAGACTCCAGAATACGCAAGAAATCCAATGTTGACTCAAATTAAGAACCAACATTGAAAATTGATCAATAAACAAGGCACCTCGTGAATAAGGCGGATTGTCTGTCCTTTGAAATTATTGCCCAAGTTTATGCGCATAGGTTAAGAATCGCCGCCGTCATAGCCGTAGACTTTTGATTTTGGAGGTGGAATAAACAAATTTTCAAAACCTGAATTAAGATTAATGTACCTAACGTGGTGTAAATCTTTTGATTCTTAAAAGTGTACTTACGCCATATTAAATTTACCATTTTCAATTTTGCCAATTCACCTCTACCAAATTTGGCAGCCATTCAAGCAGTTCATAATCATCACAATGCACCCTTGTACAGGGTGGCTTTTTTGGTTGGGGTTATAGGGTATAGGCTAAACAGTAAGAAAAAAAAGAAAGACACGTGTCCCGGTCCCTTTTTTAGTGTTTGGTTTAATGGCGAAATAAGATCCACGATAAGTTGATTGGTTTAGAATATACAGGGTGATTATCAATATTCGTCAATTTTTCTTATGTCTTATCAATCGGACATTTATTTAGATAGAAACAAACTTCAAATCCAAAACTAACTTTTTAAGTAAAGTTCAATGGCGTGCCTAAAATAATTTTAACTTTGTGGGATAAAACCTAAACTTGCATTTTTTTAAATGGGTATCTGAGTATGTATATTAAAAAATTGTATTTTTTCTTGCGATTTTAACAGTCTCTAACACTTAATATTTGCATTATTCTAAACAGCTAAACTAACAAAAATTAAAAAAAAATAGTTGGCCATGGATTGAAACGCTATTCATTTATTTTCTAAAGGGATTGTATAAAAAAATCAAATTTAACAATAATACTAAAACATTTATTAATCAGAGCAATAAAAACCACAGAAAATTGATTTATTTATAATAGCAAGTAATTAATTATCTCAAATACTTAATAATTTTTTTACGCTGGTAAAATGTAAATACATATTAGATTTTTTCACACAAAAGGGAACAGAAGCAAGAAAAAAGTATAAGTCACAACCTACAATTTGGGCCTAGAAAGAAGTGTTTTGGACCACCCCAAGTTGGGAGATGTGGTCACTCTGAAAAATAATGACCCATATACAGGGTGTCTCTAAAAGGTCTTTACAAAATACTACCACAAACTTCTTCTACAAAAATAAAATAATGTAACACAATTTACTTTGGTCAAAAAGTTTATGGTTTACGAGATACAGGGTGCCAAAGTTTACATTTTATTTTAATTATTTTTAGATAATTTTTTTAATATTAACAATTTTTTAAGGGGTTTTCCAGGTAAGTAATCAAAATTTGCTAACATTTCTCTTGTGAAATGTAGAGAGAGCCACTTGCAGTCCTTTGCTTATGTTTAAATAGTCAACTCTTTTTGCCTCGATATTTTATGGCTCCAGTACAAGAAATCTAATATCTCTTACATTTGCACAAAAAGGTATACCTAGTTAATATCGTTACGAGCAACCATTTTTAGATATTTTAAATTAAACGTTTTATTTCATACAAAAATGTTCCATTGCATTCATTCACCCTTTATCTAAAAGCCATCCGACAATCTTTAAAAGATCTGTACAAAATGCTACCACGCATTCTTTAGGCTAAAATACAACGATCTAATGTAATTTTCCTTAGTCAAACAGATACTGGGTTTCCAAGTTTCCATTTTTTTTTTTACTTTGACACCCTGTATTTCGCAAACGATTAACTTTTCAACTAAGGTAAGTTGCGTTAGATAGTTTCTTTTAGTGCAGGGAGTATGGTAGCACTTTGTACAAACCTTTCAGAAAAACTGAGTGGCCTAAATAAAGCTTGAAGGAATGACATTTTTAGTGTGAAGTAAAACCTTTAATCTGGAATACCTTAATAACAGTTGCTCATAACAATATTAACAAAATATACCTACCTTTTTTGATTAGAAAATATGCTAGAGCTATAATATACAGAGGCACAAAAAGTTATGGCATTTTAAACATAGGTAAAATTTGCAGGTGGCTTCTCTACATTTTACAACAAAAACATGAGTAGATGTCGATTCCCCAGCCTGAAGAACTCCCCAATACGGAATTTTCGTAAGGAAATTTCTAATGATAAAAAAATAGTATAACTAAAATAAATGGAAACACCCTGTATTACGCCAACAATCAAATTTTCGACTAAGGTAAATTGCGTTAGATCGTTGTATTTTGTTCCAAGGAATTTGTGGTATCATTTTGTACAGATCTTTAAGACACCCTGTATAGAAATGTCATATTGTTTTTACCAGTATTTATAATTTTTTCTTCAGGTTTAATGCCACGGATCCACACTAAACGAAAGACTGAACCGTCGGAGAAGAAAAATTACAAAAACCTATTGAAGGCCCCTGGCAAAGACCAAGCGATGGTAAGATACAAAAATGTTTTAAAAACTATGAATTTTGTTAAGGATGTTGTGCTAATTTTTTGTTTCAAGAATTTAGTAACCATTTTTTTACCTTTAAAAATTTTGATTTTTAACAATTTTGATTTTTAACAATTTTGATTTTTAACTTTATTTGTTGAATATTAATTTTAATTATGCACATGAATATTCCTCAACGCTCAAAAAATTGGCATGTACTATACTTGATACTTTCTTTAACAAAATATTTTTATATTAGTACCTGGTAATAGACACCAGATAGAAGTATCTGTCTCTGACCTCGTTCAACTGATAAGAGTGTCATACATAGTTTTAGGAACGGCCTTAAGAATATACCATATATATTTTTTTATGTATTCCCAACTATTTACAAAAATTCACAAGTTAACAGCGTCTACAGGGTGTCCAAGAATATGTGGGCAATCTCTCGGATTTATATAGAACACGTGAAAATATTGTGACAAGTTCCTATAAATTTCTTCCCTAAAGCCCCTTGCCCTTAAAGTACGCCGCTGAAAATCGGTTTTTCTTGAATAACTTTTTTAGTAGTTGATATAATAAAATATTTTTTTATATGATAAATACAAGTAAGGAATCTTTAAAATGGTATCCTTGTAAAACATTTGCCTTTATTAGTTCGCCAGAGGCGAACTAACCCTTACACAATAGTGTTACTTATTTTTACACCCTGTAAAATAAATTAAATAAGTATTTTTGGGTAGCTTAAATCCTTAGCAAAAAAGGTACTCTTGTTAGATATCGATAAATTAAAGCGTTTTCGACAAAAACGTGTTTTTGTTTAGTAGGGTCATCTAAAAACAATAAGTTATTCTGTTAAAAATGGTACTAAAAAAACTAAAAAAAAAAAAAGTTTTTAATTTTCACGAAACAAAAAAATAATGTTATTTGATAAATAAAGTTAGGGAATGCATAAAATAAAAGAGAGCCTATGTAGAATCCACAAAAAAATTATTTACGATCCTATTTAATCAAAATGTTGTTATTCTCGAAAACGTTTCACTTTATCGATATCAGACAGAGGTCCCTTTTTTAGCTAAAGGCCTAAGCTATTAAAAAATGATATTTTTATTCCTTTATTATACAGGGTGAAAAATAAGTACTATTGTTTAAGGGTTAGGTCGCCCCTGGCGAACTAAGGAAGGCAAAGGTTTTACAAGGATACCATTTGAAGAAGTCCTAACTGGTATTATCATATTAAAAAATTATTTCATTATACCAAGTACTAAAAAGTTATTCAAGAAAAACCTATTTTTAGTGGCGTCCTTTAAGAGCACATATTTCTGTAAAGAGGGACTTCAAGAAAATATTTTATATGAACTTGTCACATTATTTTTGTGTGTTTTACATGAATCTGAAAGATTGCCCACATATTCTTGGACACCCTGTATATAGTATCTGCCAGCGAAAAAGTCCCAATCGAAAGATTTTTATAATAGTAAGATAGTCTTTAATTAGGCTGTTGTTATTAAATTGCTTGCTAAATTTTAGAGAAAACCTTTAATATTTTCTTCATCTTGGCACAAGGTGATCATTTTAACAGGGTTCGCAGATATCTATCAAATGATATACAGATTTCTTTAATGTCCTTCTCCCCTTTTATTTTTGAACGAATTAATTTTAAAAGTAAAACTTTGGGATAGGAAATTTATGCAAAAATACTATAAGTACTTTAGAGTGAAATTGACAGATGAAAATTTCAAGATAGCGGCTGGGCATCATCTTGGAGAAAAAAGTTAAATGGAAAGGGGGATCTTGTGGCACATCATTTTTAAGCTTCTGACAAATACATAACCCTGGAGTATAAAGTCAATAACTTCATCTAATACAAAATGACAGCACTTTAAAAATTACATAAATACCTTATTTGGATGGCCATATTTCCAAAACTAAGTTAGATGTACTAAATGTGGTATTTTCTTAAAGCTTTTTAAAGACCTTTTTAATGGTAATATAATATTCAAGGTGCTTCAATAAAAAAAAATAATACTTTTTTCTACCCTGTATATTATTGTAAGTGTCACCATTAAAAAGATCCTTTAAAGAGCTCTAAGAATACACCACATTAGGTTCATCTAACACTACTAGTTTATGACCATCCAAATCAGGTATTTAGGTCATTTTGTAAGTGCCACCATTTTGTATTAGATGAAGTTATTGACTTTATATCTAGGGTTATCGTACTCGTCAGGAGCTTTAAAATGATGTACCACAAGACCCCCTTTCATTTAACTTTTTTCCAAGATGGCGCCTAGCAGCCATCTTGAAATTTTCATGTGTCAATTTCACTCCAAAATATACTGAGTATTTTTGCATCAATTTCATTTCCCAAAGTTCTACTTTTTAAAATTAATCCGTTCAAAAAATAAAAGGACATTTAAGAAATGCACCGTATATCATGATATATATCGCGATATTTATGCCGAATAAATATCCAAGTTTTTAAAATACATATATCAATATCAGCAGAAATGGGTTCCTACTAACTTTTAAGCAAATCTGATGATTCAGTCAATAATAATTTACCGCTTGTGCCAAAGTAAAGCCTTAGGTTTTTGTTATTTTTGGTTTAGGAAATATTATTATCATTGATATAAAAAAGGATATTCAGGTAATTGTCTAGAAAGTTGTGGCAACTCCGATTTTGAAAAAAAAATGGTATAAGGGTTCTTTAAGACGTTGATCACGAATCTGTAAGAATTTTTTTTCGGAACCGTTTTATTCCCAAGATATTCATCATGAAAGTTGAAAATCGCAGTAACCTAATTTTTACTATATTCAGCCTTCTTTTTGCAAATAATCAGTGGTTTAAAGGTAAATTAGCCGACAATGTTTAACACGATTTAAAATTAAGGTTTTCCTTTTAGTCTAAGAGCCCGTGAGCGGCAGACCTTCGTTATTTTGTAAAAGCTGAAAGTTTGTCAGTGCATGCTCCCAACATAGGCAGAAGCGATGGTAGACTATGAAAGTTGGCTCATAGTGGCTTTGGCAGGTACCAGGTACCAAAAGGTAATGGATTGAAACTTATCTTTCGTCATTTTGTAAAGATGAATTTTAGATATGATACTTGGGTACCTATTATAAGATTGTTCCTCAGTCGCCAGACAGTTTTGACAGTTCAACCCCTTGGCAGACAAACATTTTGTGGTGACCCAATGGTTCAAGGAAGTCCAATATTTCTGTCATTTAACAAGATATGACAAAAAGTTCTAAATAAGAATTGTAGGATTTCCAAATAGGCATGTCCTAAAAATATTTTGATATATATATATATATATATATATATATATATATATATATATATATATATATATATATATATAGAGTGTCTCAAAAAAATAATTTTGAGGTTAGTTTTTTAAAACTGTTTTTGGGGAAACTCTGTAAACATCAAAATATTTTTTGGACATGCCTATTTGGAAACCCTATAACTCTTATATAAGACTTTTTGTCATATTTTTAAATAACAGAAATATTGGACTTCCTCGGACCATCAGGCCATTACAAAATGTTTGTCTGCCAAGGGGTTGGAACTGTCAAAGCTGTCTGGTGACTGATGCTATATCATCTAATAGGACCCAAGCAACATATCTAAAATTCAGCTTTTACAAAATGACGAAAGTTTTAATTTATTAGCCTTTGGTACCTGGTACCTGCCAAAGCCACTATGAGTCAAACTACATAGTCTACCATCGTTTCTGCCTATGTTGGGAGCATGCACTGACAAACGTTTAGCTTTTACAAAATAACGAAGGTCTGCCGCTGACGGGCTCTTACTCTATTTTAATTTACCAATTTTTTTCATTAAATTGTCAAGTCATACTTTCAACAATTTCAATCGCAGTGGCCTTTGGCGGTACTATGTGTATACAAGTATACATGGTTGCAGCATTAGGGGATTGCTGCTTGGCAGTTTAATAGTCAAAAGGTGTAAAATAAATAAAAAGACAGGTTTTAAAGGGTGTAAATAAAATATTGTGTGCCACTTTAGCTTTAAATCAAGAATCTCGCAAAATTTTGTAATTTTACAAAAAGAATGGGCAATATACTGAAAATAAGGTAAATTTGATTTTTAACTTTAGGGGATGCCGTAGCACGTTAAATGAGCTAAAACGCGATTCGCTGCCGTTTTTAAATATTTGTTTGAGATAAAAGTTGTATATGTTTCCTAATATGATCCAAAGATTATCGGAAAGTTGGTTATTTTTACGGTTTTGTAATTTTGAGAAATTTAATGTATTAATTATCACCATTACCAAAAATCAATTAACTTTCCGATAATCTTTGGATCATTTTAAGAAACTTTTTATGTACAACTTTTTCTCAAAACAAATATTTAAAAACGGCAGCGAATCGCGTTTTAGCTAATTTAACGTGCTACGGCATCCTCTTAAGCACTTATTTGACTCCTGTGGTATCGGTAGAACTACCTTAAATATCTATTACCATTGTGGTAGTTTCCAAAAAACATGTTGCGAAAACTTGATCAAAAGACACCATTATTTCGTCATATCAGTTGAATATTCAAAAGAAAATATAAGTTTAGTCACCAAAAACAAAACAGCATATTGCTAAACTAAGTATTTCTTGTATATTTTAATTTTTTTTGTATGTATTTTTGAATCAAAGTTAATATTCCTGTTGTTACTATTCAGTAATATTCAAAGTTAGTATCTAAATATATAAAGATCATTTTATGTTATTTGAAACTTTTTAATTAAATGGAACTGCGCACATCTAATTGTACCTATAATCTAACCAAACCAGTGCAAATATTGATCAATTAAATTGTTACAAAAAGATTTTCCCTGTTTCTTTTTTTAGTTTAATATATATTTTTTAATTTCGACAAGATAAATTATATATATATTTTTTTATTTTTTTAGCCGACACAATACAGAGAATGCTGGCAAATCTACCTGCGAAACGTTCAAGAAGAAGCCTTATATCCCTTAGAGATGTTGTTTTCAAATCGAGAAATACTGCACATGGAAACAACTCTCAAACAGCTAAGGTAAAGTGCGGTAAAACTGTCTGTAAAAAGCAAAAACCTGATTCAGGCACTTCTGTCATAAACCAACAGCGCAACCGAAGATCCATGCGGAGTCTTAATAAAGTTTTGTCAAGTAGAATTTTAGACCTTAACTCATCCTTAATAGTTAAAAGAAAACTAAAGGCCATTCGCGGACGAAGTTCGACAAACAGTAATTTACAAAGCAAAAATACTATTAGTAAGACCAACTTGGAAATCCCCGAAAATGAAGTTTCTTCTGATATTTTACCAACTCAAAAACGTAAACCGTCTAAGAAATCCATCCCTGAGAGTTCTGACACTACACCGAAAAATTCCCAAAATGACAAAAAGAGAACTATGGCTAAAAAAATGTTATCTAACCGTTTGAATATAAAAAATTTCTTTCCCATTAAAAAGAAAAGTGTAAGATTATCGCAGAAAAATTATAGTGCAGATCAACCCGAAGTTGCTGATAATGAGGTACCAGGTAACATGGTACCCGAGGAAAATACTATGTATCTCAAAAACTCTGAGAGAATTAAAAAAAATAAAAGAGGAGGTTTAAAAGGTTTTGTGCGAGCTTTAAGCTTAAGAAAAAGAAATTCTAAAGATGAACAGACTTCAGCAAAAATTCATGATAACAGCACAGACACAAATAATGCAGAATCGCTAGTAAATCCGAAAAAAGTAGGTCGTCCCAGAACGAAAATTGTTTCTTCTGACAAAATTAAAAATGCAGTTCTAACACTGTATCCAGTTCTGAAGATATTAAAGTGGAAGAAGAGCTATCTAAAAAACGAAAAATTCAACGTGGTTTTCGCAATGTCATTAATAAAGTAAAGAAAATCAAGACTGATAAACCCACTAACAAGGAGGCTGAAAACATTTCTGCCAAAAATAAATCAAAAGAAGTTCACACACAGCCTTTTTTAGAAGACAAATCTTTGCACAAGGACATCATGCAACTGGAGAGAGTTGTCATTCCCGCCGAAGCCAAAGAAAATATTCAAGGGCAAGAAGATCATGTCCCTATTGTCGCTGATATTCCAGAACCAAATAAAACTTCACTTCTATCCAAAAGCATTCCTAATTTTACCAATAATGATGAAAAGAAGTTACAAGCTAAGGGTGAATCTAATTTCGATAGTAAGCAAAGTGATTTAGAAGTTACTGGTATTTCGCAGGATCCTATACCTTTTAATAAAGATTTTACGTCCATAAAAAAGACTCTTCTTATCAAGACTTTGGCAGTATTACACCTATGTCTATAGATACGACTTTAAAATCAAAAAATGTTCCATTATTGTCTCCTACTATGAAAGGTAAAATTAGGAAACCCAACAGAGGTTTAAATGATTGCATAGCTATGCTTACAAGTAAACTACAACATAAAGATGAAAAACATCTTCCCTGGAAAGCCTATTTAGTACTTCATCAACAACAAGTGTGGATCGTACAGAAAGTCGACCATTATTAGAAAGTACTTCTTTACCAATTAAACCTCAAAAACGGAGTGCATCCTTAAAATTCCAACGTTTAGAGCTACTAAATCTCCAATTGCTAATGAAGAAGAAACTGCTTTAGATCTTAGTAAAAAATCGTTTAGTAGTCCAAATCTTTCGTTCCCGCTAACTGGTGATGTAAATATTGGTTCCATAGAGAGTACCCTAAATAGAGTTATTGAGGGAGTCATTGAACACAAGTGTAAGGAAGTATTGACTGAAAAATTGGCAGCTCCTACTTGGACCTCAGTGGATGATATTATACAACAAGTTGTTCAAAACAGCTCGGGACCTGCATTTAGTAGGTCCTCCGACAAAAATAACACTCTATCTATAAGAACTCATGTTGACGATACGATTGATTATGTTGTAAATACTAGTAGTGATTGGTTTAAAAACAAAAATATTTCTAGTGATAAAAAAGCAAATTATGTAAAAACCTAGAAGAAGAAAGAACTCTGATGATAACTTAATAAAAGATATAATATTGGGAAAAGATAAACTTATAATAGCTCCTTCCAGTAATCTTCATAATGCTTTGGAAAATTCGTTAATTGCAAAAATAAAAGAAAATGAGTTTAAGATGAGTAACAAAATACCAAGTACATCAGATACTCTCCAAGACAAAACTGAAAACAATGTAGGTAATACTCTAGATAAATCAATTCTTGATGGTCAAAAGAAAAATGTGGAAACTTGTATTCTAAAGGACGTAGCCGGTGGTCAAGAGCCAGATAAAACTAACCAAGCATGTAACCAACTTAATTCTAATGATGAAACATCACCTCAAATACTTTTAGAACAACAGAAGACTGCCTGTAAAAGTTTAGAGTCAGAACAGAAAAGTATGAAAACAGAACAAAAACAAAGTGAGATTGGAACTAAAACTAACAATCAAACTATTGATGATAATGGTGAAAAAGAAAACCCAGTAACTTTGGAACATGAAACATTATTTAAACTCCCTCTTCAGATGAAAAAAGTAGTAGTTTAAATGAAAATAAATCGTTAGATGTATCAAATATTGAAGATGTAGTTTCAAATAATAAAATTTCTCAAGTGATAACCCCTTCTAAAAAAGGTAAAGCTAGAGAAAAAAGTATAAGTATAACACCCCAAAAAAAGAGAAACAAAATAAATCTAAAATTAGGACCAATACAGATGATAGTTTAAATGTTCACGATTGTAATGATGTTATGAGGGATGCCTCAATTATTAATTACCCAACGAAAAGCTTTAATATTAACGATGAAACGTTAACAAAGAAGCAAGTAGAGCTAGTTACAGAAAATGAACCCATTATTTTAGAAAACAAAGTTGTTGAACAGTTATTAAAGCCACTGCCAAGTGACTCGGAAGATGAAGTACCTTTGGCAGCAATTGCAAAGCTAGACCAAGTTACTTCATGTGAAACTAGTAATGTATTAACGAGTTCAAGAATTGACGATGAATCTCCAAATTTAAAAGAGTTGCAAAATGAAGAAGAAAAAACAGACTCGGTAGAGGTAAATACTTCTACATTAAAACTTCTGGAAAAAACAGACTCAGTAGAGGTAAATACTTCTACACTAAAACTTCTGGAAAAAACGGATTTATGTACTGAAAAGAACCCTTGTAGCCCCATAATGGTTTCTAAGGATATTGTTGAAAACTTAACTACCGACAGTTTAAAAGAAAATATTGACCATAGTGAAAATGAAAATGAGAATTTAAAAACATTAATTAATAAGCCAAAATTAAGTCGCCTTGAAACATGTAAATTTAATAAATCAACTAAAAGGAAACGAAGAAAAAATATATTTAGGAATAAAAGATTTTTAAGCAATAGAAGAAAATCAAACTATAATTCTAATGTTATAATAGAAGCCACTGAAAATAAAAATAATGTTTCAAGCCTTGCCCTTGAGCAAAATATTTATATAAATCCTTTACTTCCTAATACTGCATCAGTAGCCCTAGATTCAGCAAAAAGCGATTGTTTGGAAGTTAGTAAATCAGAATTACCAAGAGAGGATCAGTCTGATCTACCTCGGGAAGAAGCAGTATGTAATGAAATAGTAAGTCATCCAAAGATAGCTATAAAATTAAATTCTGCAATTGGCGAGCCTAAAACTACGGACTTAAACGAACCTATTAAACGTCTAGTTAACACACAGAGAACAAGGCGAAAATCTAAGAGTTCTAAAAAAATGATAAACTTGATAATGATCTCTTTAAAGACTTTTCTTTGGTTATAAATAAGAAAACTAAACGAATTCCTCCAACTAGCATAGTGGATGATTCTGTGTGTGATGATCTCTCAGATTCAAATATTAATAATTCATTAAAACCAGTAGAAGTTTGTAAGGAGAATAGTGTAAAAACACCTGAGGAAACCCAAGAACCACCATTGAACGACTCTGTAGAGGAAATGGATATGGAACTTGAGGAGATACCAATAAACACTAGCATTATAGAGAGAGATCACAAACAAATAGTTACAATTAAATCATTTGAAGAAAAAAAATCGACCTTTAGTAGCGAAATATCTCTTCAGCGCCCTTTCACTCCAAATAATAGAGACGAAACTTCAACAAGAAAGTCGCCGAGGAAGAAAGGTGTTCAAGCTCCGAATACATTAGTGATCCCTAGTGAACAATTAGATAAATGTAACAGTAAATTATTTGATCTAAAGGATACTTTAAAGCATGAACAATTTACAAAGGGTCGTATAAATAAAAATGACAATAACCTGGAAATTTTCCATTTAAAAAATGCACTTTGTGATATGGAGTCGCCGTCACGAAGCGAAAAAACGGTAATTGTTGACAAACTCGTTTCTTCTGATGGTTTGTTGTCGGAAGACACACCGGAAGTTGTGGATAAATGCCAGACATGTTTGTCGTTTGATGGAGAGGATGTAGTTACTACTTTGACTCAAGAAAAAGTTACAAAAGAATCAAAAAATGTCGATTGTAAAAATGATCCTCAGGAAAATGTATCTTTATCTATAAATAAGGATAATCAAGTAGCGGTTATTAGGATTGATCAAGAAAATACTTTACTCACTGACATTATTGAAATCCCAATTACTAATACTGCCAACCTAGAAAATAGCGTACCTGACTATTTGAGAAAACGAAGAGGATCTAGGCGAAATATAAAACAGGCAGAAAATATTTTAGAACCTAAAAAATTGTTGAAGAACTTAAAGTTGATGAAATTGGGAATCAGTCTTTTGTAATGGCTGCCAAGAACAGGAAATCTTTGAGAATAAATAAAAACAATACACTGGAAAATATTGAAACACCAGCAGATCATACCTTTCAAAAATCTGATGAAATTATTTTGGAGAAGCAAGAAGATCATAAACGTATAAACACTTATAATGATCAGCGTTTATTAAAAGACATTATATTGGAGAAGCCCAAAGACCAGAAAAATAGAGACATGTCCACTGATCAATCTCTATTAGAGCATAGCGCAAAATCTAATATAAATACAATAGATACTTTAAAAAAGCCATTGGAAACAATTACGCCAAAGAAAAAGGAAGTAGGACGCCCAAAAGTGGTAAAAAAGCATCTAAACAATGTGTAGAATTACCTTCGTCTGAACCCTTATGTACTAATAATTATTTGGGAGAAATTGTTAATGAAAAATCTTCTCCAGAAAATGGGGAGTTTATTGTCAACCATTCTAATGCTGTAAATAAACCATTAAGCCACTGCCACGAAACTAAATTGGTGGAGGTGGTAGAAAAATCGGAAGAATTTATAACAAAACAATTAGAAACTGTCAAATTAAGAAATACAGGAGTTTCAACAGAAGAATTTAAAAAAGTATCTAGTAGTGAAAAAGCGTATGAAAACGATTTTTTTCAGAAAATAAATCGTCGTCTGATATATCTGAAAGAGAAGACATGATAAAGTTGAAAAATTCTTTACAAGAATCTGCAAATAACAAGAAATTACTAAGAAAGCCCAAAAATAATAAAATGTCTAAAAGTACTTCAGAACTTTCTGAAAATAAAACTAATAAATATAAACAAAAGAAACCTTCATTTAAAATGGTGAAAGTAAAAAATATTGAAAATAGTAAAACAGAATTTTTTTTTAAGAGGTCGCCCAAAAAAGCAGACCCAAGAATATTCGAAAAGAAAATGGAAAATCTCCCGAAGAGGAAACTAACTTAACATTTGATGAAATAGTGAAAGGTGACACTGAAGTATTGTTAGATGAAAGAGTTACCAGAAGTCTAAATATTTGTGAAGTCCCAATGGAAGAACCTGTTTTAAAGAAAATATCATCTAGGAAATGTAAAACTACTAAAAACTTGCTGAAGATCAAGTCACCCTAGATTCTGGTGATTCATTTTCTTTGGAAACTTTTTCAGTCAAAAACATGAAGGAACCCATTTCGGAAAATAATGATTTATATAAAAAAATCTAATACAGACAAAAACTTTTTAATTTTGCATCGCCAAAAAAGCGATATAAAAAAGTCAAATCCGACAAAAATCAGAAATCCTTACACATCAAAATATAATAAATTCTCAGTGTGATGCCCCATCAAAAGTAATTGAGTTAGAAAACGCTACTAAATGTAAAAACGATGGTATTGAAAACGTAACCAAGAAAGGTACAGATATATCAGATCAGTCAGCTTTAATTGCCGAAGTTGAAATTATAAATACTGATGCATGGGAAAACATAAATATTAATGGTAAATGTACAAACACACCTACGGAGCAAGTTAATTCATCAACTAAAAAACAAGAAAAAATTAAAAAAGGAATTAAAGAAAATTTAAATTTACGTACAGATCAAAATGATTCATATCTCCAAAACGAAACCTTAACCGAACTTGTTGCCACCGAAACTACTAGTAAAACAACTATTGAAGAAAGCAGTGTACAAACCCTTTTAGAAGATCTTGTGACAAAGCCTTTAGATAAACTTTCATTTAAGAAAACGAGGTCTAGCAAATTAAAAAATACTTGCAAAGAAGACCTAGACAGTACCGAAAATCCTATACCAAAACCTGTAGTATTCGCCGACAAAGATATTATTTTATCCACTTTAGAACAAATTAAAAATAAAACAGAACTAACCACAGCTAAGGAGTTAAGATCTGTAAAACCTAAAAACATTGAAAACATGTCAGAATGGACAGAACCCTCTGCACGAAAACCTGCGTTATTTTCTGAAGATTATCTTGGTGAGTCTCTAGAAACATTTGAAACCCCTATAAAAAAATCTTCATTTAAAAAAAAGGGTAATAAAAAATCTAAAAATGTAAAACAATTGTCTGACTGTAAAACAGACTTATCTGTACCTAAATCTGTATTAAATACTCAAGATGAGACCTTTTTGACAAACTTAAACTCGGAAATGATAATAATGGTACATCAGAAAAAAGTAATCTCAATGATAGTTCGGATATTTTTAAAACACCTGCAGAGGAAACCACTTTTGAGAGACGATCTAGGAGATCCAAAAATAGTGAAAAAGGATTTCCGTTTCCTCAAAATAATACCTCTTCTGAAATGCTTAAAGTAGCAAATAATAATACGAGTGAACTGAAATTATTAAATGATGACGAATATGTATTAGAAGAGACATCAAATAGGATGGATGGGCCACCAAGATGTAAAAATAAAGAAGAATCATATACAACCAGTATTGAACTAAACTATAAATTTTCTTCAGATATAATTAAAGCTTCTCAAGAACATATTGGTGCTGCCAATAATTCTGAAACACAATTAGCTTTTGATAATATAGAAGACTCTGGCTTTCTGGAGAGAAGCTTAGAAGAAGAGTCTCCGAAGGTAACAAAAGTAACTTTAAGGCCCAAACAATGTTTTGAACAGCCAAAAACTCTTTTAGATGAAAATGAGAAATCGTTTGATATGTCTTTTCAAAATATCCTCAACACCAACGAACACAGTATTAGTGGTAACCTCAAAAAAATATCAGCCAAACATAGTAGGGGGCAAAGAAAAGTAAAGGAAGCAATATCAGCAAAGTCTAATGTATCAGAAGAAAATATTAGTGCTTATAACACCTTGGAGGAGGTAGAACCTAATACAGAGTTATTAGAAAAACAACCATTGGTTACAGCTAAAAATACAGTTGAAACAGATACCCTGGGTGCCACTGCAAATCACCTAGAAAACAAAAAATCTATAAAAAATTCTCCAACCAAAAAGAAAAAGCGTGGTTTTAAAGGGAGTAAAAAACGACCAAAAGAAATTTATCATAATGTTAAAGTACATGAAAACAGTGCATTCGTAGAAAACCAGACATCTGAACATACTGGCCTTAATAAATTCTTAAAAGAAAATAAAAATGATACAGAAATATTAAACAAAAGTTCATTATTAACAGCGGAAAGCTTAGATGAAATAGATAACTTTCCTGTCACTGCAACTCCACGTCAGCTACAATGTAAACAATCTTTTAAAAATTATCCTATGAAAAAGTTAAAGATTGGATTTAAAAAAGTAGGCAACAAGCAAAAAATCTTAATCAGTCAAAATTAACTACAGCTGCAAAAAACACAATGAGGCAATGTTTAACGATAGTCAAGAAGGGGCCTAAATTGAAAAAACACTTTAGTGGAAATCGTGTTGATTGTACGTCTTTGACTGTTTATGCTCCAAACAAAAAAGCTCCTTAAAATGTAGTCAAACAGGTGAAAAGGAATATTTGACAAAAATAGCAGTAGAAGAAACAACAAAATGCTTAAATCAGTCGCCAGATTTAACAAATAATGTCGATGAAAAGAATTTAAAAGCCTTTGATGATTCGGACTTATTGGGACTTCGACGATCTGGAAGAAATAAATCCACTGTTACACCTGTTGACCAAGGTACACCCGAGGACTTTGGGTTAAATGAAATCATTTCAGGGGAACCACAAAAATGTTTGGTCGAATCTGAAAGTACAGAAAAAAAACTGCAGTTGCTTCTAAACTATCAACTGAGATGTATTGTTTGAATGCAGTGCTAACAAAAGAAACTTTAGACATGAAAAACAAAATCCAACATAATGAAATAGTTAAAAGCTCCAGTCAGTCTGATTTATGTGAATCACGTGTTTCAGACGACACTAAAGACTATTGTTTACTTAATAACCAAGACGTAGGTAAAAGTAGAAGATTAAGAAAAATTATTGACTACAACGAAGACAACTTAGAAAAAAGAGCTATTAGGGTTGCAAATTCTTTGGAAGTTAAGGAAATGCATCCTTTAAACCAGTCCTTAACGAATAATAAAAAGATGTCTCCGATAAAAAGAATAGATCCCAAAAAGTTCTTTAATTAATAATAAATCCTTATTTGATGGTATTTCTAAGGAGGAACCGTTATTATCAAAACATATACATACCATACAGTCAAATGATATAAATTTTAAAGAATCTAATTTAAATGTTATTGGAAATTTAGAAAATGGCAAAGAGTCGGACGTCCCCAAACTAGTAGCTAACAAAGACCTTTCGGATATAGAAGTGAGAGGCCCAAGTAAAATTACTACAGATCTTAAAAATCCAGTTAAAAAAAATAAAAACGTTAAGAAAAGTGTAGATTGTGTAATAGAGAAAAGTATAAATTATGTTAAAAAAACATTAGAAAACTTCACTGACAATACAAACTTAGACAAATTACCCATCCCAACTCTAAAAATATATGATTTTGAAAAAGATGATATAACTAGTTTAGTACACAAACAAGAGCGCAAACTTTTAGATGAAAATAAGGACTCTAGTAAAGATAAAAATTATGAGGAGATGGAATATCATATTTCCAATGTGGCAGATTTTACTGAAATACCTAAACTAATTGTAGATCTAGAACTTCTGGATAGAAAATATGGTGAGCTAAGTTCATCACAAGAATGTGCTAAAAAATATATAAACGAGTTGGATATAGACAATTTAGATGCAGGTCAATTGGATGTTCTGGAACCAAATGGAACCAAATACACAAATAGCTCAAATTTTTCAAAAGACCTTTTACAAGAAGTAATAAAAGAAGTAGAAAATAAAGCAGATGATCAAAAATTAATAGTAGATTCCAGTAATAAATGGGAAAACATTGGAAAAAACCGATCATGTGCAAAGATTGACTCCAAAGGGTCGCAATTGGATGAGAATGTTTTAAATAAATATGATAATGTACATGGGGAATCTGCATCTACAATAAAAAACATGAATAATATTGAAAGATCAGAAAAAATAACAAAAAAATAGAGCCTATTGTACTCGAGAAAAAGAAGATTCTACTTTTGTAACCACGTTTAAAAGAGATAGAAGAGCCAAGAAAAATATAAATTATAATGAAGACAAAAATGAGAATAGAAAAACAGATACTAAGTCCTTAGAATCTATAATAGATTTAAATTTATTAAGTAATGAAATAAACTTACATTCAGCAGATAATGCGACATATAAAAATATTAAGTCTCAGTTGTATTTGTCAGATTTTTCTCTTCAGAAAACTAAAATTATCAAAGAAATTTCAAGAGGAAAAAAGTCTAAAAAAATATTATGGATATTGACGTCGCTAATATTTTAGAAACAGGGAACAGCTCAGAAAATAGAAGGTCTCCGAGAAAAAGAAGATATCAAATGATAGTAAATCGGTAGAGTGTCTAGAAATTGCGCAAGATGTTGAAAAACCAAATACTGAGTTTTTGCAAAATCAATTTATGGCTGAAAACCAAATTTCTTTTTCTGATACAGAAGCAAAAACCAACATCCATTTGTCTGAACAAAATAAAGTAAAATATCTTCAGAACCATAGCAATAAGCAAGAGGAAACTAAATCTTCCACGACAGAAATAGATCCAGATACATCAGAGTCAAATGAATCACTGCCCTTATTGAATCGAATAAATAACATTGACCAGAATGTAAAGAACAAAAATAATATATTTAATAACACTAATACAGATATTCCTAAACCAAAGCTTAAAACCAGCTACTGAATTTGTTACAGAATACAAAAGTAGCTTTAAAGATTCTCTGGCAAATAGTTCAGTTAGTTTTACTGATGAACTGTTTAAAGCTACTAATCATTTAAACCAAAGTGCTAAAGATAAACTAGTAAATAATACTCTTGAAACACTTTTACCATTACCACCTAACATATCAGACAGCATGGAAAATCTAGTACTTGAGAACAAACCAGTTTCAAGCATTCCCCCATGTAAAAGTAAAATTAAAAGGCGAAAAAAGAAGAAAAAGAAAGATACCAACCAGCGGGAGGGTAAACCCCTTCAGAATGAACTTATAGAAGAAAGCCCAACTGTCACACATTTAAATGATATTACTAAACCTAAAGAACCGCTTCTAAAAACAGCTGATCAAAATTATCAGTTAGCTAAACTTAACATAAAAAGTCTGCTATTGAGTAGCATAGCACCACCTAAATCCGATGATTTAAATTGGGAAAATGTACTTTTACAAAATAAAAGCTTCACCTCGTCCAATTTGAAAGACATCGACAATGCACAAGAACAGGGGGAAATCTATCCGAATCCGGAAAATATAAGCACAACTGTGGAATCTAAATTAAAGAGTACTAAACGAAAGGGAAAGATGAATACATCTACGGTCTCACCGCAAAACGATTTTGAAATATTCGATAAATCTTTACAGACAAACTCAAGTTTAGTCAGGAAACCAAAAAAGAGTCAAAACATCTTCTCGGTAAAAATTTTACTTTTACAGCTCTAAAGAATGTACTAGGTAAAATTACTAAGCCTGTAAAGATGAATAAACATGAAAATAAGGAAGTTATGCTATCTGGGATGGAACCATTGACGGATATAATTACGAGTTCTGAAATGGATATTGCCCCTGTACTTGACGAAATTGACAAATCATTAGAAAGCGAAGATGTGTTTGATTTTAATTACGAGGAAGTCTCCGAAAAATCGGCGAGTTGCAGTAAAAATAAAGGCAGTAAAAAGAAACCAATAAAAGTAAAACTACGTCCAAAATCTGATAATAGTAATTATGACCAAGGAGTAAATAAAGAAATATTTAATAATTTACAAAAAGTGGGGCTTTTGTTAAATGAGCCAACTGAAAAGGACATTGGACATGGTAATGTAGACAAGCAGATAAATGATCTCACTCCTAAGGAAGTCTTTAGTACACAGTCAAGTAAATTAAGGAGAAGGTCCAAATCGCTAGACATGCCAATAGTTAACAGTAAAGATATTGAATGTAAAAAATCTAATAAAAAATCCCATTATACTACGACCGAGTTTTCTGATAATAGTAGCGGTTGTGAAACAAATAAAAGTAAATTATTAGAAGAAACTAAAATTCAAGATAATACTTCTTGTGTAAAAGTTCATAAGAATACATGTGGAAAAGATAATGTTTCAGAGTATTCCACTGGAGAAGAAAATAATTTCAAAGATCAATGTGCTGAAGCTAATGCTCCCAAGAAAAATAATATTGAGTATCAGAATTTGACAGACATTGATTTTGAAAAAGAAATCGAGAACTTCTCAGATGGACAAGAATTAAGAAGAAGTCGTCGAGGTAGTCGCAAAGTGGCATCGTATAATGAAAATGATTTAATTGATCCTCTTATTGATGCATTGGAAAACCAAAGAAACCGCCCTTTAAAAAAGGATAGATCAATGGAGAAACAATCGGTTAAAAAAGATCTCTCAAAAGATTTACCACCTGAGAAACCTAAATTAAATAGTGAAGAGTTGTTTGATCTTCTTAAAAATTCTTCATATGAGAATGAAAGTCTAAACATTCTTAAACCGCGTAACTCATTTTTGGAAAATTTAAATCAACCAAGCTCCAACACGGATTTTCATGATATTAGCGATGACGATTTTAAGAATATACTTGAAAAACCCTCGCTTATACTTACTGAAACAGAAGAGGCACGAAACATTGATAAAATATATGAATTTACTGAAGATAGTCCTGAAGACCCCAAAAAAATTAAAGAATTTGGTAAAAGTAAAAGAAAATATCCCGCGAACCAGCAAAATATATCGAGTGAATCTAGAATAAATTCAGTTTGCATTGTTGAAAATAACACCTCTGTTAGTTCAAATGCATTAAGAGAGAAAGATGTGGAGCAAGAAAAAAATAATTACTGTGAAATCTGTAAAAAAACATTTATACGAATGGAAAACTTAATAAAACATAAAACCACTCTTACACACATTTCGAAACTTTCTGAAATAGAAGCAAAAGAAGCAGAAGAAAAAATCAGAGTTGAATGTGAAAGAAAAAAATTAGAAAAACAATCAGATTCAATGGTATCAACTTCTGATTCTCTAAAGGATCAAATTAACATAACAGATATTTTGCAACAATCTGAAACAACTCGAGGCAGTTCTGAGAAACACTCTTCTTCATTATCCAGTAATCATCCCCTAAATTTGGTAGACATTATAAGTGATGTTTTAAATAAACCTGTGTTAGAAAACTACAATTCTGAAAAGCATGGCTATTCAGAACTGACACTTCAGAATAGTGATAAACATGATATTAAACGTTACAAAAGTTTGGGGGAACGAAAAAGTTTTGAATCTGAAAATCGGTTATCACAAATAAGTACATCATTATCAGAATCTTATCTACCATCTCCAATGTCAAAAACTACTATTCTTGAAAACCAAATCAATTTGTTAGAGAATATTATAGGAAATAAATTAGAGACTCTTTCGACAACAAAACCTAATACTAATAATGATATTATTGATGAAGTGTCTTCTTATTCAAATGATTCCAACATTTCTACAGTTGGTAATAACTCGTGCATTTCAAATAGATCAACATTTAAGCTAAACTCGAAAATTTTACAAAATAATAGTGGTTTTATCAAACCGACTCACTATGAAGAAATATCAGAAGACTCTGCTAATGCTAGGCTATATGATGATCCAAAATTAAGGAAAACATTGAACAGAGATGAAGAACTGTTCTTGGAGTGCTGTAGTCTCTTAAAGAGCGGTTCTGAGGTATCTAATTCTAATTATTCAAAAAATATGAAAAAACCTTTGGGTCATATTAAGGAATCTAGTAAACTCAAATCCTTAAATAATAAAAAGCTAATACAGACAGTAGAAGAGGCACATGAATATTCTGATAACTCCAGAACTCCTACACCTTTAGGAGATACATATGACGATGAAGCATCAAACTCCAATACCATATCTTCAAACTGGAATTTAAAATCGGAAAAACCTTTAGATGAGAACCGAAGTTTTTCCTTTGAAGAGGTTGTAAATAAAGAAGAAGCTGGTATTTCTTTTGGAGAGATACTGACTAAAGGTCTTAGAAACCAATTCGAATATGTGCCCAAGCCAGATGAAAGGTAATAACAAGAGGTAAGACATAAAAAGATCTTTGTATAATATTTTTTTTATTATTTTAGGAATAAAGAAGAAATCATATCTAAAAAAAATCTATTAAGGGAGATAAAAAAGATGACAGTGACTGTTCCACTACAAGCAAAAAAATTTCCACAAAAGGTGCAAGAAAGGTATTTGAAGGCTTAAAGGTTTCAATTCCGACCGAAGATCTAAACTTAGAGGTTCTTAATAACAGTTTAATAAACAAAAAATCGGAATTTATCGAAACACTATCTTCTAACGAAAACCCGATTATAAGTCATATAAAACCCAGATCAACTAGAAAATCAAAACCTGTCAAGAAATCACAAGTGGGAAGCAATTTATTGTTTAAAGTTACTAAAAAGAAGACGCCTAGGCAGACAACTAGTCCCATTCTAAATGAAAATCAAGATGTATACAACTTTGAAGAAACGCAAGATACCACAAATGTATTTACAGAAGATGTACAAATTGAAACCACAGATATTAAAAATAAAGTTCTTGCTACAGATAGTGACAATGAAAGCTTGGGGTATGCTGATTCTATTGGAGCAGATGCCAAATCTGTTTCAAGTGTGTCTTCCATTTCAGCTATATCTGCTAAGAAACCGGAAACTACACCCGAAAATATCACCAAAAAAGTATAAAATTATGGGTAAAATATTTAGAAACGCAGCCAAGTCTAAGATAGATGAAATTGATGATGAATTAAGACATATACCTGAGATTCCAGAAATTGACAACATAGAGTTGGTGGAAAATTATGTTCGTAGTTGCCAAAGAATTAAAAGTCCATTTTTACCACCTCCACCTCCGCCTCCTCTTGACGAAGGGCCTAAAAAGCCAAAGATGACTGAAGAAGAAATGAACTTGCTATTTGACCAACTTTTAGGCAAAGAAGTAAACGAATTTAAGCTTGAAAAATCAGCTAGCAAACTTTCTTTGCCCAAAATCAAAGCAGACAGTAAAAATAGCGATGCTAAGAAAAGAGTAAATAAAATTAAAAATCGAAAAAGGGCTCGGGTAAATTCTGAATCATCTGGTGACGAATTTAATATAAACAAAACCGCGAAAAAGCGCACAAGTAAAAAAAATACACAAGAAGATTCTGGTATTAATCTGGAACAAGAATTAAAAGAATGTATTGGAGTGGCAAGCAGAAAAAGTCAAAGAAAATGTACAAGTGGAAAACAAAATGTTCTGGTGGAGTACTGGAGTTCTGATGAAGAAGCTTTTGAAGCTATGCTTGATAGTCAAAAACTTCAGGCAAAAAATGATGAACAAATAAAGAAAATAGAACAGGAGGAATGTGACACAAACGATCTGCCAAAAGACGAAGCTAATTCTGAAGTGTCTGCTAAACCAATAGAAAAGTTTGTAAAACCAAAGCAACATAAAAGAAAGTCCCAGCCCACTAAAAAGCAAAAAACAACCAGCAATAAAAAGTCGAATCTGGGGATATGTCGTCTACAGCTTCCAATAGACGAAAAAGAGCAGCTGCCAATCCTTTGTACCATTGGTCAAGTTCCAGTGAGGACGAATCACAATCACTTATTGAGGTTAAGCCAATCAGGGAAGAAGATGATGAAGAAGATCGACCAGTTCAGCATGGATGGATAGTAGGGGATTCACCTAAAAAATTAGTGACTATGTTAGCTTTAACAAAAGGAAAGAAAACTGATATAGACAGTGTTAAAGAACAAGGTAAAAGACGGACTTCAAATACCGTTAGCTGACGGTAAGTGTGATTTTGTAGTGAATAACATTCTGCAATATTTAATTAGTGTGCTAATGTTCAAATATTTTAAATTTAGCACATTTACTGTGTATCGAAGTACAAGGAAAGAAGGGTTTGGTTGATTATTGTAAATAGTAGTGTTATAGTTATCAAAAATAGTTTTCACAACATATTTACTTTGTATTTTTAACATGTCCATTAATGTAAAAAAGATTCAAATATAATTTTCTTTAAATATATCGGATAATGATAGTTAGATAATAATGTAAAGAGAATGTTATTAAATTAAATTAATATCGGGCAGCTTAACAAACTAAATCAAAAATTAATTGTTTTAAATCATGGATTGTATCAATTCAATATTTTTTTATGTGGCACATTTTTAAAAATATTTGTAATTATTATTTTCAGTTGCAGCCAGTGAAACTATTAAACGTATATCTGTCATATTGTTTATTATATATAGGATTGCCTTAAAGAATAAATTTACAAGGTGTTTTCTAACTATGGTACGAAAATTGTCACTGACTTTTTATAAAATTTTTATATTTTATTTGGATAAATCATTTAAAAACGCAACTTTTTAATCGTTCTTTAAATAAAAAAAAAAATAAAGCCACTTTAACTAACTCTAAAAAGTAATCCATAAACAGCATAAAATAAAATTTAAAATTAAAAAACAGTTTTTTCCTTAGTAAACAAGAAAAATTACGATTTATGATGAAATACACCACTGCTCATTTATTTTAGAGCAAATATTAGTTATTTTTTATTTTTATATCATGTTGTTTATAGGTACTTTTTAGAGAAAATGAAAGTAGATTAAATAAAAAACAAAAAAGTCGGATTTTTAATCGTTTAATCAGAAAAAAATGAGCAGTGTGCCCCCTGAGACGACACTGAACCCACTAAGTTTAGGTAGAGCTTTATAGGCGGGTTATTACATTAAATAAGTTAAGTCGGTTAAAGGGTTTTAAAGATATTTAAAAAATACAGACTTTTTTTAACTTTAACGTCCTGTATCTCAGAAATAAAGCAAGTCCGTACATATGTTTATAGGAACTTTTTTCATAATAATACATAAGAAATCATTCCTTATGTTTCGTACCATAGTTAGGAAACACCCTGTATAAAGAATTAACAATGTTTTTTAAAATTTGGTGTACCATTTCAGGTTTTAAAACACCATTCTATTATCACCTATTTTCCAGTGTCTGATAAAATAATTGTTTTTCACACTAAACTATGAAATTTAATGTATACCAGAATATATATATATATTTTGGTTAATGAAAACATCCATTCTTTTTGTCTATGTCTCTTGTATTTAAAATAAATTATAAAGTTTCACCTATTTTTTTGTATATTCAACACATCTTCTAATTTGTATATTAGAATAAGAAAGGTAACACATTGTGTTCGTTAAAATATGTTCGTGATTTATTATATAACAAAAAATTGTTGTTAGGCTAAGTTGTACGTTGATAATTAAAAATTACTTTTATTTTAGTTTTACTGTAATCGTGTCATATGTCTACTTTAATTTAAATAATAGGTAATTTTTGATGATTATATGATGGATTATGTGCTTAAATCGACATTCACCCTGCTATATTATGCTCAAGGGTGTGTTTATGTCGAAGCTGGGACAAACGATACGAGCGGCGCAGCGTAACAAAAGCAGCTCCATATTACAGTAATATAAAGCTGCTTTCGTCGCACCGCGGCGGTCTCATCGCCAACGCAGCTTTAACACACACATTCATTAAGTTTTATGATATTGGTCATATTGGATTTTGAATTCTATATGGGATTTTATAACAGAAGCTCAGAACTAGTAAATATTTGTCTGTACCATTTCAATAACCTTTTGACAGAGGATAATTTATATCTGAAGGAGAGGCATAGAACAACCACCTGTGAATAGATAGTAGATATTTTGTCGGTGGCAGAGTGATCCGTTACTTCGCCTATACTTTGAGCACTATACCCTGAGAAAAAGACCTAAACAAAAAAGTATTTCATTGGTTTAAAAAGTCAGTAACCCTAATTACCACAATAAAAAATGAAAAATGTATTTTATTACTTTAAAAAGTTAAAAACCTAAGTTAACCATCTTAAGCAAGAAACACTGTTTAATATCGAGGTTTTTTAAAAACACTACTTCTCTTTGTATGAACCTATTAAATCATATAAACTTTGCTTAAAAATGATTTTGTAATGCAAAGAACTTAAATGTATGGTCTATAGAAGTGCACTACGCCTACACAATTTTATCATATAAATCCTATAAAATAAATTTTAGGAGGGGACTAGTTCCAAAGTGTGGAATCTCTAACTCTATTACGTTTTAGAAAAACTGAACAAAAAAACTATATAAATGCATTCCTTTTGGAGTTTAAATACTTAGTTATAAATGTAGTCAAGGCCTAAAAAATTATGTATTTAAATTAGGTGCTCTAAAATACAACTATTTAGGACATTTATCTTATTTTTGTATTAAATAAAATAGATGAAGATTGAACACTTTGAAACTATTTCCCTCATATACATGTAATCTTATTAAAAAAAAAAAATACTAATAATAATAATGTCGGTTTGAGGCTCTAAGTTTTTAGTTAATTCATCATCAAGAGAAGATATGGCGCGATTTGGTATTATTAACTGTGTAGTTAATGTGTTGGTGCTTTTTTAAATATTTTTATAAAAATGTATATTATTATTTTTTTAATTAGTTAAATGTTGCCAGTGTAATTAATAATTTGACTGAATATAAACTTTAATTTGCTGCCACAAAAGCCATTTTTGTATAAATTTTTATTTGCACCTAAAGGAATAGAATCGTTTTGTGTACACTTTATACCTAACAGTACTTTATTTTTGTAATGTGCATTCAATCTCTTATAAGGAAGTCATTTTTATAATTTGGTATAGTTAATTGTACAATAAAATATTATCAGTTACTTGCCTTTTCTTGCTTAAACGTTACTCATTAAAATGTTCTAAGCCATCGTATTCATGTGTTCATGGGCTTTCAGAGGGGTGCATGTGTAAAAAATTTGAAGAGCAAAAAAAAAGGTATTCACAGAAGAAAATGTACTTTTTCCACGACCGGTAATTTTTATTTTTAACATTTTTTTTTTAATCATTAACATGAAGTTAAAGTACTCCATTCTAGTACACTACATAAAGTGTTTAAAAAATGTAACTTTTTTAACACTTCAAAGCTTTTTTCACACTTTGAATTAGTGTTTTGTTTCAAGCCTACTACAATAAACTTAAAAATCAATTTATGCAATGTAACAGTAAACGCGACATC